>PVJA010005210.1:0-33962 GCA_004027025.1 Myocastor coypus | reverse complement strand
GCAATTGGTACACTCTTTTAGGTACTTTTTCTTGTTGCTAAAATAAAATAACCAGCATCAAAGTTAAGGAAGAAAGGTTAATTTATCTCACAGTATGTTCAATTTTTAGTTCATAGACAGCTGGCTCTAAGACATGGTGGTGTGGGAGAGGGGTATCGCAGAGGAGAAACAGTTCACGTTCATGGTGGGCAGAAGGCAGTGAAGCAATGAAATAGCACAGAAGCAGCAGCAACATCAGCAGCCCTGTTTCTGTCCTTTATACTCTCCTCCAGCTATATGCCCTTAAGGTAAGCAGCATTCATTTTCACAGTGGG
This sequence comes from Myocastor coypus, assembly GCA_004027025.1. NCBI lineage: Eukaryota > Metazoa > Chordata > Mammalia > Rodentia > Myocastoridae > Myocastor > Myocastor coypus. Next base: position 33,648 of record PVJA010005210.1, on the reverse strand, counting down.
CCTTCCCATTACCTATACTCAGAACTATGCCAAAGTAATCAATGGACTAGTTTAGTAATCACACACCCTTAATCCTAGTATCACACACTTAATCACAGTATTACACACACAATCCCAGCATTGTACATTTTAGATCTACCTACCTATGAAAAGCCCCACCTGTGACAACATGAAGATTTGTGGGGATATATAGACACAAGCCATAAGATACACCATGTCGAAAAGGTAAATGACCTATTCATGCCATCATTATAGGGTGGGGATATTCTTCCCAGGCCCTCCACTGGCTTAGGTTCCAGCCATATTTAACCAAATTAATTTCTACCGAGGACCTGAGTACAATCTGTGGTCTCTGTCTTAAATGTTTTTCTCCTATATCTTAATAAGATTGGTCCCTTCTGGTCATTCAGATTTCCACTTACATGTCAACTCATTAATGATTATACTTCCTAATGCAGCTGTGCAAGTCGCTCTCTGTTTTCAGCTTGACACTTGTCATTGCTTGGCATCAGCTTGTTTATTCATAGCCTGTCTTACCCTATCACTTCAATAATGCCAGTACCCAGATAAGCTTCACACATAGTAAATGCTCCATAAATGTGAACCGAAAGACCAGATGACTAAATGGTAAACAAGCATGTAAAATGGTTTCTTGCCGAAACTGCCAGGGGATGTTTTACTCACAGGAGCTTAAGTGCAAGTCCTGACCGTAATTTAGTCTTCACATTTTTGAAGCACTGATGGGAAAGGGAGAGACTAGAGCCGTCATTTCAAGGCTGTAAGCTCTTTACTGTCTTTTGAGTCAGAGACTCAAAGGAACTTTTGGTACAGACTAATCCATCATTCCGGGAAAATTTCTGGAGTAGGCCTTTTGTTGGCAGAGCAAAGACCCTAACGCCAAATGCAGATGTGAGAGGATGTCACACCGAAAGTAAGCTGCTCTTCTGAGAACATAAAATGTTGTTGTGGGGTGGGAAGACCATGCTTCCTCTGAAGATATGTTTCTTTTCTGAGAAGGAACTTCAATGGTACTGTGTCTATGCCTTTGCTCTGGTTCTCATGGACCTGTATCCTGTATGAAGAAAGAAATGCAGAAACTCATTGCTAGAACCTTGAAAATGCAGGCTGTATAGACTTCGCTTCATGTAGAGGTAGACAAATTTGGGTTTACTGGGTTTGCTAGTGCACCATCTATATGTAGTATATTAAAGCATGAGCAAACCAGGCTTTGAGAACATTTCCAAGAGCAGATGTAGAAATGAAGGAAGTTGCCCTTTACACTTGGAATTTAGACATGGAAAAGTAAAAATGCACAAACACAAAAAGAACTTTTTATTTACACACATATACCTCTATATGGGTGTTGTCCATAGAAATACTGGCCTATTATGTTCTGTTGTCTGTATTGACTCCGAAGCCTAGAGAGAAAACAAAAATGTACTGAGAAACTCAACCTTAGAGCAGGCTGCAAAGGAAAAGTCTCTCATCCTTTTTTCATTCCATGAGAAGATGTATGTTAGCGAGCAAGACATTACTTGATACACTGCTTCCTGAGGAGTTGGTGTCAGTTTAGGTCAGAAGTGCTCAATGTGAGTCTCCTAATCCAAGCACTGTGCACCCTCAGAGGGCTTTACTTCCTTGACAGGTGCTCTAGAGCTCTGCTTCCCCCACTGTCCTCTCCTTTAGCATCATGGCCAGCCCTTCTGGTCTTCTCAGGGCCTTTTGGAGATTTTTCTTTCACCGAATAAAAAATCTTGAATTACATGTTTAGACATGCAATCTTCATAATGCTTTAGATTCTTTCAAAATATGAAATCAAGTTGAAATATTTTATACTTTAAGTGTCTTATCAAGATGACAACGTTTTTTATTTTATTTTTTGAAATAATTCCTGCATTGCATATTGTTGTCTTTGTCATAGTCGTTCAGAGTACAAAATGCAGACATTACTTCTACTCTAAACATCATTAGTACAGATCTTTCTTTTCATTACACAAAGAGAAAGTGGTTGTATATTTAGTCAAATAGTCCATAACAGTAATGGATTATCACTTCATCTGGCATTATCGGAAGCTGCTGACTTGAGCCTTTTATAGCTCAGCATACTAACTGGCTTTACTTTTTATACCTTGTGGTTACACTTTTCTGCTGGATGGTTAAGAGAAAAATAAAGCAAGACCTATATTACAAAAAATGTAACTTTTGTATCTGACAAGGTCAATCCGGTAACCTTAGGATTTATCCTGAAACCATGTACAGCAGTTTGCAAAACTTTTGTCAATGTCAGTTATCTGGATGAATCACAGCCAATGCTTGACCAGTATTCTCTCTATGAAAGCCTGAGATAATGTTTTCTCTCTAGGTGACTCTCTTTAAGCACACTATACATCATCAATCATTTTCTTCTGCAGCCCCATAATCTCCTTGAATAGGAAATTTGGGAGTCCACTGAGTTATAGGTCATTACAATACAGGTTCTTTTATGCCATGTCCTCACTGACCTTGAAGAAGATGACAATTTTTTAATAGAAAAGTAGAAAAAAATGGAGTATAAATCCAGCATCACATATTTGTCTCAAAAGTAAGAACAGTGAGTATTTAATAAGAATGACAGTTGTCTTAGTTATTTTTTTACTTGTTGCTAGGACAAATACCCGACACTCAAAATGAAGGAAGGAAAGGTTTATTTAGCTCACAGTTTATAGAGGTTTCAGTCCATATTCGGCTGGACCAATGCTGAGTGGAACAGAGCAGAGAGCATGCAGTTCATGGCGGTGGAACAGCAACAAAATGGTGGCAGAGGCAGCCAACCAAACAGGGCAGCAGAGCAGCAGCAACAGCTCTAGTCTGTCTCTCTGTCTCTGTTTATATTCCTATCAGGCTCTCTGCCTTAGGATAACCTCCCTAGAACACACCCATAGTCCCAGCCATACTCAGACCGATAATCCCATCACTAATAAAACACATAATCCCAGGGATCATGGATCAAGTCTCAAACTCTAGATCAGTACTAAATCACATAATCCCAGTGACTCATGAGTCAAGTTTCAATCTATAGAAGTCCGTGCCCAATGACTACGTGAAGCTTTGGGGAAACAACTAGACATAAACCATAACAACGGTATAGTAACAAAACCAGAACTTGCATATTTTTCCAAACTGAGTTAGCTGTGTCTTTGAATTCAAAATATATGTCAAGGTGAATATTTCACCTTAGCAGTTGTTACCTTTTCAGTTTAACATTTTCAAACACATTAGTGGGCAGACTTCTCTGCTCACAGGCCTTTTAGTGTGTGCCTGCTGATCTGGAGATAATCTTTCACATCTGGGATCTATCTATCTAGTAGATCCCCTTCAAATTAACCTATGTGACCCTGTGTCTTCTGCATTGCAACAGTAATGTATTTGACAGATGTCTTCAAAGAGGAACTGTAAATTAAACTAATTTACTACCTTTCACTTGTGTCCCAAAAAAATCAACATTTTTTTCAGAATGCTCCTCACCAACTGTTTTTCTTTATAATGAACTGTCAGACTCAACTGTGGAAATAAATCCCTGATCTTCATAAAGTGGTTTAGTTCATCTATTTTGCTACACAATAACAGCCCTATGGCATGCCACACACTTTGTAGGCACTGAGGAGACAGTGGTGAGCACAAAAGACATTATATGTATACCTGTGGTACAATAATAGCTGGGAGCATACATCAGCCCAACTCTTCCAGTCACAAGAAATGCAAGGAAGTCATAGAAACCCCCATCAGAGGTGTGTCATCTATTCCAGCGTGCACAGACTCCCCTAAAGAAGTAATTACTCCTGAGCTGGGATCTCAGCAGTGAAGAAGACTAAACCAGGCAAAGTGTGAAAGAACATTCCAAGCCCAAAGAGTGGTATATGCAAAAGTCTGAAGGAAAAGAGAACACGAAACATCAAAAGACTGGAAGGGAGGCCATCCAGGCTATGGAGACAGAAGACCCAGCCTGAGGCTGGAACATGGACAGGTATCAGACCTTGCAGGAACTACAGGTTCTGGTAAGGATTCTGAGAGCTGTGAGAAACCTGAAGGGATTTTAAAAGATTTTACTGGGCAAAGACGACTTAGGAGAAGTATTTAAGAGGCATATATTTTGGTTGGGAGGGTATATAATGTCTCCCAAAGCCTCACTGCATGGGATTCTTTTCCAGCTAATCAGTTTTTAACAAGGTAATGGGTGGTAACAAGGTAATTGTGAGGATACTGATTTCAATCCGTTAATCCCCTGATGCGTTCATAGCTGAACAGGCTGGAGAAAGATCACTGGAGATGTATCCTGGAAGAACATATTTTATCCCAGGCTATTCTCCTCTCTGCTCTCTGGCTGCCATGAAGTGAGAAGCCTTCCTCCACTTCCTTCCAGCATGATGTTCTGTCTCACCACAGGGCCTTAGCAATGGGACCACCCAACCATGCACATAAACTGCTAAAGCCATGACCCAAAATAAATCTTTCCACCTCTTAAATTGTTTCTGTCAGGTATTTTCTTACAGTGCAGAGAAGCTGGCACACACTGCACCCTTTGCCAAGTTATGGTCTTAGCTCCAATTGATACCCCTACCCCTAGGTTATGCTTTGTGATTCTGACACTGGGACTACAAACTACATTGCTGCTTTGGTCTACAGGATCTATGCTAGGATTTAATGGCAGAGGATGCTCAAGGGAGTCTCCCAGGGTGAAGTGAAAAGAACTGTGGCCTTTTCCTGTCTGTATCATGTTTGTGTGGGTGGAGTCACCTGGGCTAACTCAGGGACACCAGTAGGAGCCAAATGGGGACCACTCCTACCCAGAGGTCTGATTCCCAGGCACACAGGGCTCTATCTATACATTTTTAAGTATATATACATTTTGATAATTCTTCCTTCTCCTTCTCCTTCTCCCTTTCCTTCTCCCTCTCCTTATCCTCCTTCTTCCTGTTCCTCCAGCCCTGAAGATGTAACTACAGTTGTCATCACCACAACACCTGGCAGTCCTCCCTTAGCTTCTTGAAATGTCCTTGTTAACCCTGTCATGCCTGGGTGGCAATTCCTAGGGTGAAAATTTCTATTTCAATACAGAAGTTGTTTTATTTCTATCTCTCATAATGACCCAGGAAAACACAGGTGGCTTCCGCAGCATTGTGACAAACCGGGACAGAAATGTCAGGAAAATGAGGAAAAATAGCTTTTTGTCTGAAGTTTATATTGCAATTTGACTTCTCCATGAGGAATTCTTTTTTAATTGTAAGAAGAGGCACTAATTTTCCTGTGAGAAATTGGTAAATTCTTGGCCCATAGTAAATATGTAATAAATATTTGATTAGGTTAAAATGAAATTTATAAAAGGTTAAAGGATCTCAAGAGGCATCTTTGTAATTTCTAAATTATCCTGATCTTGAACTTTATACCCATGTGTGTTTAGAAACAGGTACATTTTAAGATCAAAGTATAAGATCCATTGTGCTAAAATAAAATGGGAATATCACATAATAATTTTAATACAGCATTTTGCAAGATACTCTTTAGCTCTACTGACTGATATGAGGCAAAAGTTATTTTGTTCAGCTTGATAAGAGATTCATTTTCATGGATATTTCCTCAGCTGAAATGACACACCACTGTTGTTTTCTTCTGGGATGCAACTCTAAATGCCTTTGGAAATTAAAGAATATGATCTTTAATTTGTCTGACTTACGAGAAAGCAGACTTATATTCTCAACACTATTAATAAAATATTTAAACTGCTTAATAAATCTGTGAAAATATTAATTATCTTTCAAAGAATATGACTTCATTAAGTTTTTAATTAAATTCAATTTAAATTTGCAATAATGTCTTTTAATGTTTGTTTCACTATACAAATCAAGGCTATCAATTCATAACGTCATTATTCTATTCCCAGTTAGCCAAATTTATTGCCTGGAATATCTGAATTAGAAATTGAGCTTATTAGGTTTCTGCTCATCAACTTACTATAGTATTTGAAGCCAGGTCATTTTCTCTTAGGTATTTTTACCTTCTCAATTCTTTTGCATCCAATATTTTATTATTAAGTTCCTCTTCTGCTACATTCGCCAGTCCTTTGTTATTTCTTACTTGGACTATTCCAGTGGCCTTCTATATGGCATTGCCAAACTTCACAAATGGAAAATGCAGAAAACTAAATTAAAATATCAATTTCAGATAAGCTGCATGTACATTTTTATCACAAATATGACCCAAATGTTTCCCAAATATTGTATCAACATATTAATACTTGTAAAAATATTGTCATGTACACAGGAGTCAAATTTAACTGAGTTTCCAGCATTTTATCTGACAATGCTATTTCTCACTTGTGTCTTTATCATCTCTTTGTTCCATATCAATCTTCATATATTTTCACATATATTTTAAAAAGTATATTCAGATCATACCATACCATTGCTACAACCCAGGCCCTACTTTTAATTTTTCAGGCAAAGAAAAAGGTCACGAATGAATTTTAAATATCAGCTCCTTGCCCTAGCACTGAAGGCTATGATGACACTTAATATAATAGTTCACAAGTGAACTATACCTATTTATACCGTTTACTTAACCCATTACTCATGTTTTGAGGCTTCTATATCTCATCAATATACACCAATTTCTAGAATATATTTTCATCCTTACAAGTTCACATCAGAAATAATAATAATAATAATCAGAAAATATTCAATAAATATTTACTTTTACTGTAATTTTATAGCCACCATTAACAGTACAGTATTGTCTTGAGAATTTAAGAAAATAAATAGATACACTTCATAAGAAGGTAACTGGATAAAAATATTGATCAAATTGTTATTTGATTTGTCATGGTAATCCCAACCTAGAAAATTATGTTACCCCATAAAAAAATGTGACTGCAGAAACCAACTAAAAATGCAAATCCTTCATACATGAGAAATCAGTTAGAGTTGCCTAGGATGGAAACACTTCAAAGCAAAACAACAAGTACCTGTGTACTAGTGAAGTGAAATCACTCCACACCCATACACATGTGGGTTCCAAATATACACAGCAGTTGTTTTTCTGCTGTCCTTCAACCTTTATTTGTTCTATTTATATTATAGAGCCAGTTTTAAATTCTGAGTTTGTCCTTTATTTCAAAGCTTATTAAATGCACATAATTTTCCACATGTGGTTTGAAATAAAATAATCTCTAACTTTTGAAATAAATTTTGTGAAGTTATTCCACAACAACAAAAAAATCCATCAAGGTCTCTTAACCTTTATATTAAGTTCCAACTGTGCACAGTATTCAACAGGCAGATATTAGCTATTCTTAGTGCCCTTTTTTTTAACAACAGTAACAAAAGTGCTTGTATTGTGTTTCCCTCTTTTATATCACCTGATGTGGAAACTTAACCTGAAAAAGAGATTGCCTTCTGGGAAATGAAATAAAGTATATTACAGTACATGAGAGACTAATTCAAGACAGTGGGCTAGAGCCTACTTCTCCATGCTCATTATTTTACAAGTGCACACATTTCCCAATACTCTACACAGACACATTTCTCTACCTGCTTCCTTCTACAATCTTCAAAAAGACAGTTTTCCTGCTTTGAGAAGAGTTCAATGGCTTTCCTATTAAGAATAAGCGTCGATCAGAATGGTATCCCCAACATTACCAGCATCCCCTGGGAAACCAAAGTGTGGGTATGGTGCAGGGGTGGAACCTCACACAGTTGGGAAATGACTCTTGTTCTCACCAGGGTCAGTGGGCCTCATGATAACAAAGGGATGAGCTAGCACCTTCCCCACCTGGTGCTGCTGAGTGGGCCTCCAGGAAACCAAGCAGCTTCATCAACATCAAACCCCAAACCAGCAAGAGGAGCAGTATTTCTGGCCTTATTCATACCCTGCCCAACTCTATGGAAACAAGAGTGCTGTCTTGCAAGGCAGCCCAAAGTTGTACTTCCTCCAGTGGTTCCAGAAAATGCTGAGAGACATTTTGACAGGTCACAGAGTTTGTGCTTCTCTACCCGGAATTACATCTTATCTGTCAAGTATTTGAGAGACTCATACTTTCATTTGAGGATGGAAAGAAGAATACAGAGAAGAGGACTTCTAAGTTTCATTTATATTCATCACTATGTCTCCAGCACTGAGCTCTGTGCATGGCACATAAGAGCTCAATCAGTAAACGCTAGAGCTAGCTTGCACCTGCTCAGCAGAATTGGTTGCTAGCATTTCTTCCCAACTTGACATTTGGTGGCACCATGGTGGTAGTTTGAAATTAGCCATTGGGAGTGTATACACCACAAAAATGGGCAACTGCTAGAAACCATTCTCTTTTCCTTTCCTAGAAAGCCAGTTGCTTAATAGTTACTGTGATACCTGCTCAATGTCATCTTCATTTAACTGCAGAGATAAAGAGGCTGAGAGGTTTCACATAATTAGCTGACCAAATTAAAGACACCCAGCCAATATGAGATATGTGCAGGAATTGAACCAATCCTGGCTGAAGCAAAGTCTTTTGTGCTTTCTCCTCTGCACAGAGACATTACATGAAATGTGAAATAGAGATTCTTTTATTAGCTTAGCTGCTTGCTAGAAACTCATATTGTTTTGTCCTTAGATCCAGGCAAGCAGGGGCCCAACTTTGGCTTCATGGGTGAGGGGACACACAACTTTAGAAACTTTGGAAAGCCTTAAGTCTCCCCTCCCCCAGTACCTTAGAACACATAAAATCTTCATTCTCATCAAGGCAGGAGACCAGAGAACTCTTAGTTTCTGCTTCACTCTTTGGGATTGTTCTCTAACCTTCTGCCTTAAACTCCTACAGTATGTGGGGGAGTGGATCACATGACCTAAGGCGTTCTGAGATTCATGTCCTCATGGTGGTCCCAGGCAACACAGCCGGATTCATCCTGAGAGGCTGGCCTGGCAGGTAGATTGCTCCTGATTGCTGATTGAATATTTGTTTCACGAGTTTACATGGTCCTGGGCATTTAGTATGCCCCAGACCTGCTGCTTGGCAGTAACCTCACTCACATCAGCCACAGAATGAGTTCAGGGCCCATAATGACCAGCCATCCTTCAGATCAGCAGAACAACAGTCCCAAAGATGTCCCCACCCCAGTCCTTGCAACTCTGAAAAGTGTTATGCTTCACAATAAACATGTGGTTAAGGAACAAATCTAAGTGGGTAAATTAGTGTGGATTATCCAGCTGGTGCCAATCTAATCACATGAGTCCTAAAAAGCAGAGAACTTCAACTGGAAGTAGAAGAGAAATGGAGCAGAGGGGAAATTCAGAGACTTGAAGCCTAGCGAAGGAACTGAACCACTATTGCTGGCTTGGAAGATGGGAAAAGGGGCCATGAACTAAGGAATGCTGTGGCCCTCCAACCTGAAAATAAAGACTCATAGACATCCTGCAAAGAGGCAAGAGCTTCATTCCTACAACTACATAGAACTAAATTCTGCCAATAATCTGAATGCTTCAGACACAATACATTCCCCAGAAAGAAGCCTGGCCAGACCCACATCTTGATTTGACCCCAAGAAACCTGAAGGAGAAAACTGGCCATGACCCTAACTCACTCTTAGGCTCATCCATATGCAGGTTCAAGCTTGGGTCCAGACCTGTTCATGTCTCAGTTACAGCAATGAGGAAACAGGCTTAAAAGTGCTATTTGTCTCCCTCACCTTACTGCTAGTGCCCCAGCCACACAGGCCCATCTGGTGGCTGTACTCTCTTGTTTTCACTGGTGGGGTAACATTATACTCCAGTGTTAAGTGGTGCTTTATGTGGACACACACTGTTAATGTGAAGAAGACCACTCCTTTGGCCTGCCTGTGAGGCTCTCGGCTGACCTTCTTGATTTTGGTGATGGATGGCAGACAGAGATGTAATCATGGATGGGATGGGTTGCATTCCAGGAATGCAGTCGTTATCCTTTAAAAAGTTCAGAAGAAATCATGCTTGGAAGATGTGTTGTTCCACATTCCACAGTGAATTTTTTAACATGACTAGATAACAAATTATATTCCATACTCTGGATAAGACTGGCACTTGAAGTCACCAGTGAGAGTCAATAATAGCTCTCAGGGTTGTCCAAGAAGCCCACATTCACTGGCAGTCTGATGGAAGCTGAATATCATGAAAAATACTGTTGTCAACATTAAACAAATTAGGGAACTATAAAGGGTAAACAGTTACTGCATCAAAGCAAGCAGGTAAAGAGCCATGGGATTGTGACAATAAGATTGCCTCCTCTTCCTCACTGTAGAAGAGGTAAAGTTGGCCAGGAATAGCATATTTTGCAATAAATATCCCAAAGAGATTATTCCCAGACTGGAGCAGAAATCCTTAACATGCATTGATTGGACAACAAATAAATACTCGTATTCCTCCTCTACCCACTGTTCTAAATCTTCATTGACAATGTGGGCCTCACATCAGCCCATGAATGTTTGTGCAGAAATGTCAAACTTTCTTCAGAGTTTCCCATCACTATCACTCAAACTAGAAACCTGAAGTTATTTGTTCATTTGTTTTCCTTTTTGGTACTAGGGATTAAACTTAAGACCTTGTGCTTGCCAGGCGGGCACTTAAACTATTGAGCTATCTTCTCACCTGATACCTGCAGTTGTTTTTGACCCTTTTTATACCCTATGTAAACTATGGACGGGAATGATGTCTCTCTTTTCCCTTGGGCTCACCTCCCTTACTACTAGTGCCTAGTTTAAAGCAAGCATTCACTAAACATCATAAATAAAATGAGGACTTAATAAATCCATCATCCCCACAACCACTCAGTCTCCAAGTTCTATTGAATCTATTCCCCAAGTGCCTCTCCCATCTATAAGCTTTTCTTCATCCACACTGCCCCACTATATCTTTCTAGCTTTGTGTTAGTCTCCCCCCCCCAGCTCCATCTCCACACATACACACTTATCCTGCACACCAGCCATACCAACAGATTTTCATGCCTATACACATGACTCTTCATATGAAAACATCACAGTCTTCTTTCATCACTTACAAGTTTCACCTCTTCCAAGAAACCTTCCAGAACCACCTTCCTACCCAGATATCAAGCTACATGCCTGCCTTCTAAGCTCCACTATATATTAGTACTATGGAATAAATCAGAGTGCTATAGCATCTCTTTTCTGATATCCAGAAACTACTGAGGACAGAAACTATCTACCAGCCACATCAGCATCCAGAGCCAAAACAAAATCATGGGAGACAGGGACCAAAGCCAGAGATCTTGGTGTTAAAGTGATATGGGTTCAAATTCTAGTCCTGGCTCCTAAAATCATCAAATGACTGTAATGGTGATTTAGTAGGCTTCACAGGATTGGACTGTTAGAGGCCTTCAATGCAAAGCATGTAATTCAGAGCTTAGTAAACAGTTACAAAATAAATTAATCCATTAACTAATTAATTAGCACTGTCAAATAAGCAGACAAGGATTTTTCTTCACCTTCATCTATCGACCTCCTAGATTTCTTTGACCAAGGCATGCTGTTGTAAGGTAGAAATCTTATTACAGTGATCACTAATTTGTTTGTTGTAACAATGTGTTTGAATCGGAACTACTGTCTGAAATAACGGGACCAGTGGCACCTGGAGCTAGAAGAGGATGCTCCCTGGAGGGCAAGATGGCCAAGGCAATCCTGCTCTGAAGACCTGTTTCTTTGCTTCTGCCCTTCCTGCCACGTCCTTCCTTTTCTCACCATTATGCCTCATGTCTCATACCCTGAGACTTCATCTTTGTGCAAGAGTAAATGCGAAGCCTGGGGTGACAAAGTGACAGTGACATAGAACAAGTCCAGTGAAAAATGTCACTTTAAAAAAAAATCTGTAGAAATGGCCCATTTGGCTCTATTTCTAATTCATATATATATATATATATATATATATATATATATATATAAAATCTAAGGAGACATTGGATGAATCATCCTCACAGAATTTTAAGAGCTGACACTATCTAAGTTGAACATCTCTAGAACAACTTAGAAATCTTCATTAATGAAAACTAAACCATTCCAATCTACTATTGTCTCAGTAATGAGGGCTTCAGTAGGGGGCGTGCAGAGCAAAACTCATTTAAAGAAGATATTTAGATGAAGCTGAAATTCCTAGTCTTCAAACTTTAAATAATTACTTTTGAGATCATTATCATGGTATTAAGAATTTTCAAATGTAAACAACAAAGAATAATAAAGAATAAGGCACTACTTTGTTATTACTAACAAAGAGCTAGTAATGGTAGTATTGATTTTTGGTTTTTGTTAGTATTAATAGTGTCAATTTTTGTTTGGGTTTGGTTTAGTTTTTAGTAATCTCTCTGCAGTAAACATTTCCTTTCTAGGAGCGGGGGCTTGATATCATGCAATCTATCCTACAGACAATTGTCATTCCTTTTCTGGTGTCTGCCATTTGAATTTCCTGCCTATGTAGGAGCTGACTTTGTTATGAATCTTTACTGGAGATAGAACACACTTCCCACTCTGAAAACTGAAATACCAGATATTATGCATTTTGCAACATCTTTTGCAGGCCCTTGAGGAGGCACAGAATCCAACATCCACCTGTCAGAAGCATTGAGGCTTTCTACAGAGGTGCTGGCAGACTACTTTTCCCCTGGCAGCAATGGCTGCAATGTTGTTGCCATTTAGTACCTGAAGCAGACATTCTCATGTGTTGGTGGCAGAGTACAGCATCTGGTACAGGCAGTGGGGAAGGCATCCTTGTCGTGACAGGGCATTTTGTCTTCCTACATTAGCTCCACATCTGGCTCTACAGCTCAGCTAATGACTATTAACAACCCAGTGTCATTTTGTTGAGTGAGTTGAATTCAGCTGGGGTCTGTTTGTGTAGCCTACAACTAAGAAATCTGAAACATTCTGAGCATCTACAAGGAAAAGCAGTGAAACCTCATCAAAGCAGACCCACCACTAGAGGGCTGGCCACCTGTGTGGAAAGGCAGAACTTTTAATATCTCAGTCCCCAGACAAAACAACCAGAGCAGAGTGGTCAACTGGAAGGTGCAAATGGGTGCACATAGCTACATTTGAGAAGAAACAAACCAAAGCTACTAACAGCTCTGTATTCAATATGGAAATATTCTGAGACAGCAAACAATCAGAACCCTTGAACTATGATTATTTGAAACTGCAAATTTATAATCTGTAATCCCTTGGGTATTTCTTTCGGTCTGTTTTGAATAAAGCTATTTCTGTTAGCATAACTCTAAAAATAGTCAAATAAGTGGTTCAATGTAACAATAACTCACAACCTTTGGATCAACTTCAAATAAGCAGTTCGGATTATTCCCTTTTAAAGAATTAACTCAACAAAATTTTGGAAAGGATGTATCACCAAGTGGGGTTTGGTAAACATAATGGTTAAGTTTGACCATGTAATCTTAATTGACTTAGGAGCCACTGATGGATCACTGGAGTAAATATCCGGGTGGGTCTAAGTGGGTCATAGAGCATGGAGTACTGTATCTGGTCCCTGGCTCTCTAGCACTTATTCTCCTGCTTTGCTCCACAGGCCCTCCTGCAATGATGGTCCTGCCTTGGAGCTAGCCAATCTGACTGAATTCCCAGAAATCATGAGCCAAATTAAACCTTTCCTTCTTTAAATTATGGGTATTGGTGGAAAACTCATTTGACCCAGCAACCAGGCCTAGTGGAACTTCATTTCATCAAACAGGCCCAGTGTGGAAAACTGCCAAAGAACTCCTGCAGAGAGACTAGAGACAAGACCCATCCACCTGATCCAGGAGCAGAACATCTTGCCAGAGTGGCACAGCAGGTTCACCTCCAAGGACTGCAGCAGGAAGAAGTGGGGCACAGCAGCCAGACTCAAGCCATACCTACCTGAATGAGTTTGAACTTGATAGATCCAGATCTGATGCTAAGGTAAGAACTCTACCAAAGCTCTACACCAACTGTCAGAAGAAAGGGCTATATAAAATGACAAAGAGAAGGAGCAAAATGTGCTCTCAGGCCCCGAACCCAACCAGAAAAAATACAGGAGATAATAGCATAGAAGAAATTGGAAATCACACGCCTAAATCTCTGAAATAATAGCATACTAAGTAAAGAAGCAATTGCAGAAAGGTACAGAGGAAATCAAATCAGAAATAATTTCTGAGATAAAGAAATAATACCTATAACAAAAGAAGTACTAAGTGCTTTTAAAGAAGACACTGGAGAATATAAAAATGATGGAATCCTTGAATGAGCAATGTAGGAAAGTAATAGAATGTATAAAGCAGATTCAAAGTGCAATACAGGAACTTAAAACCTGAACCACAAGCTGGCAAAACTGTTTCAATGAAAGTGAAAATAGACTTTCAGATCTTAAAGACACCATTTTAGCCAGTGAAGAGGTAAGAAAAGATCTCTTAAAAACAACTAGAATGCAAGAAAAAATAATTCAACATCTGCAAGGGGATGCAAAGATGATCAACATAAGACTAATAGACACCAATGAGAAAGGAGTCTATACAAATGATCTAAGAAGAATATGGGCAGAAATAATAGCAGAAAACTTCCCAAATATGGGGAAACAATTTGACATTCAGATAACCAGGGAATATAGAACTCTAAATAACATCAACCCAGTTAAAACCACACCCAGACATCTAATAACCAAGATCCCAGAAATTCAGCACAGGAACAGTATACTAAAAACTGCTAGAGAAAATAAACACATTTAAAGGGAAACCCATCAGAATAACAGCAGATTTCTCTTTACAAACCATCAAGTAAAGAAGAGCATGGAGCAAAGTACTTCAAGTCTTGCAAGAAAACAAATTCCAGCCCAGACTGATATACCCTGAAAAACTCTCTTTCAAGTTCAATGAAAAAGTGAAATATTTTCATGACAAAGAACAACTGACGAATTTCATGATCACAAAGCCAACCATACACAGACTACTAAAAGATATTCTAGAGAGGGATCAAAATGATCACAACTCCATGAAGGAAAATAGAAAGAACCCACCAAATAGGGCAAACAGTTAAACACAGGAGAAAAAGAAGTATACAAAAGCAGTCTTTGGGCCAGCTTAGGAGACCTTAGGCAACCACAGGGACCATGGTTCGATCCCCAGCACCACATGGTGTGCCAGCCCCACTCCAAGGGCAAGCTGAGCTGGCCATAAAAAAAACAAAAAAAGCAACAGTCTTTTAACTATTCTTTTGTATACAGCAGCAGAATATGTCCATCAGCATATTCTACAAATGGACTTCTCCTGCACCTTATGGGTCAGGATTCTGTCTGGTTCTGTAGGGTGGATATCAAGGAAATAGCCGTAGCTTAGTACCACAAATGACACCTGGCCACCATTAAGCCTCATGCACACAGTCCACGTCCATGAGATACTAGAACTTTGTGCAATATCCTATCCCCAAACTGTTAGAAGTTCTATTCATATATTTGCCAATCCAGTATTTGTGTTATGTTTTATTCTTGTAATTCTTTACTACCATGGAAACTTTTTCTTAGTTGATATCTTTGTATACATTAACCTATTCAAATACTATGCAAGCACTCTGAATTGATTACAGATTTATACATATGATACACAACATTCTGGCCTCTAAGTTGGACTCACAATTTGATTTGAATTTTGGAATATTATTTTAATTAATATTTAATTAGATTTTCATTAATTAATATTTAATTAATTTTTGAATGTTGTTTAATTATACTTTTTATTTTATGATTCATACTGTATGATTTGCAATCTACTTATAAGACATGGTGTGATATTTTCTCCTAGTATTAGAAACTTTAAGAAGAAACAAACTATATATATATATATATATATATATATATATATATATATATATATATACAAGACAGATATGCAGCTACTTTGTCTTAGTTTATTGAGAATAAAAATTTATACTAATATTATTTAGACAAAATATTAGATCTGCATCTTCTGAATAACTACTATGAAGACAACAATATGCATATTATTAATTATTATAACCATCCTAACTTGTTTTGAAACTGTTTCATTGCTATTTTATCTTTTTTCTCATTAAAATGAAAAAAGTTATAAAAAATTAAAAATGAGAAGAAAAAATAAAGAAGCACTTCTGCTGCTGACCATTAAAAAAAAATTATGGATATTGGATATTGCAATCCAGCAACAGAAGAGCTAACTAATAGAAAAAAGTTGGTATCTGAGAAGGGAGATTGTTCCTGTGACCACTCCTGATGGGGCAAGAAGCTTTTGGAACTGATTTGTGGAAAACGTTGGAAAGGTCTGAAAGAGGAGAATAGCTGTGAAATGATGTAAGCAGGCTTTGATGGGTAATTCTTGTAACAACTTGCTGTTAGGAATGCAGTCAGTAAAAGCCAGCCTGAGGAGGTTTAAAGTGAGAATATGGATGACATTGGCAATTGAACTAGAAGTCACGTGTGTTGCACCCTGGCAAAAACTTTGTCTACATTTTGCCCATATCCTGAGACTATAGGAAACTGAGACTAAGAATGGTAGACTAATTAATTGATTTGGCAGATAAATTTGGAAGCAACCCAACATTTGCACTAAGAATGGGTCCTGCTGACTGTTTTTTGCTAGGTTGTTGGTGAATATTGGGAGCAAAAACTTAAATATAGGTCCAGAAGGAACCATGTACAGAGTTGGGGCCAAAGGAGAAGATGTGGCGGCTGAAGGGATTATACCACAAAAAAGAAGTCCAGCACTTAGTATAAGGGCAAGAAAAGAGATAACTCTGAATGTCTCAGAAGTCAAGACCCTCCACATTATAGGATCAAGGGTACAAAAGTATTCATCTTTCATTCAAGAAGTGTTCCTGGTACCCCTACTCCGAAAGGGTCTCATAAAGAATTGGTTCCCAGAACTCATTTCATAATGTTCAACCATTTAGGCACTCTGAGGCTACTACAGCCATGGACCAAATGGGCCTGGCCACTTCTCCTGCTAACATCAGACCTTGGCATTGTCTACATGATGCTGTTTTTACCAGTATGTGAAATGCAAGAGCTATAGCTTAGGAAATTTAAGGAAGGAATAAGAGACAGGCAAGGAGTCCCTGAGAGGGCAGTGCAGAAAGCTGTGGCAATGAAGCCAATGGTGTAGTGGGAACACTAGGTCAGAGATGTGGAATGTCTGCTGAGTTAATCTGCAGGCCACACGTAGAGCCAGCACAAGAAACGGGCCATGAGGGGCTGGGGAGATAGCTCCGTGGCACAAGTGCCTGCCTGGCAAGTGCAAGGTCATGAGTTTGAACCCCAGTCCCGCCAAAAAAAAAAAAAAAAAAAAAAAAAAAAATGGGCCATGGGGGCTACAAACAGCAAGGATGTACTAAGAAGTTTCGCAAGCCCTTTAGAACTTATATCTCACCACTATGTACCCTGGATGCTTGATGTAAGACTTAGATATTTGCCCTTCTGGGTTTCAGTTTTGCTTTGATCCAATTCTGTCCTCTTCCCTTAATCCTTCCTTTTGGAATAAGAATGTTTACTTTGTGCCATTCGATCTGCTTAGGTAATAAGCTTTTGATCATGTAACTTGTTTTTCATTTTTATAGACGTTCACAGCTAAGGGTTTGTCTTGAGTCTCAGAAAAGACAGGGACCTGGACTTCTGAAAAATGCTGACACTGCTGAGACTTTGGGGAAGGAATTGTTGTGGTTTTAGTTGCATGCAATATAGTTTTACTATGTTTGGTCAAATTATGACCTTCTGTATAGTTTAAGAAGATGTGCTTGGATATCAAGTTGACAAGAGGTAGGATATGACAGTTAAACTAGACTCCATGAACTTCATTGGCCAGGTAATTGTCCGGGTGAGTTATGGCAGTGTGACCTGAGGTATTTTATCTGACCCTTCTCTGACACTGTTCTCTTGCTCTGCTCCCTACCCATTCCTAGCTCTGCCATGCCTCATATCTTCTGCTATGATGTTTCTGCTTGGATCCAGGTGATCACGGATTTGAGTCCCTGAAACCATGAGGTACATGAAACCTCTCTTCCTTAAATTGTGGGTGTTGGATGCTGTGTCCCAGTGACAGGAAAGCAAACTAGTGTAGCACATTGACACTGGAGAAAGAAAGCCATTGCTGTGATTGTACCTGGCCAAACAGTTTAGAAAGGTGGTGTGACCAGGAAAACTGAGTGCATATTCCTAAGTGAACCTTCTTATTCCTGAAATTTATTCCCCAGGAAACCAGCTATTACCTCCCCTCACCTCTGTCATTTTTATAGCTTTCTTGGGCAATCTGCAGTCAAACGCTTAGACTTGCATGCCAGCTTCTATTTTTGTCCCAGATTTGAAAAACCAGGTGCTTCCTGCTGGCAACCAAAAGCAGTTCTTTGAGGAACTTGAAATAACCCTATCAGGAACCCCATGTGGCCCTGAGACATGTGAGGCAAGTTTTCTCTGAAACTTGAGGACCAGTTTTCTCAGCCATCTTTATATGCTGAGTCAGGTATCTCCTGACAGCTCACTGCTGTGCTGCAGACCCTGATCAGACTGCAGCCCCTCGGCTCCAGGCTGTCCCCCAGACCCTACTTCACTACTTCTATTCTGGGCCTACCATTCGCCCTTCTCCTGGAGTCAAGTCTCCAAGTTGCTCCAAATTCTGTAGGTTAATTAATGTCTTAGGACACTGGTTCCATTGCCCATCTTTAAAGTACAAAAATTTAAGAAGAGTTTCCCTATGAACATAATTAAACTTCTCAATCATATCCAGAAACCAGCTTATCTCTGTTAGTAGAACAGTTCCCTGTCCCATATCCTGGTCTCATGCTCCAGCAGAGGACTCTACCAGTTACCATCCTGCTCCTCAATGGGGACAGGAGAAAAAAACAGCTTATTATCTACAGGACCAGGTTGGGACCAGGACGCAGCCTCACCTCACTGCTATTCTGCCTGTAATATTCTCACCTGAGTCAGTGATTGGACACATTTGGTCTTTGCCTCTAAAATTAACCTATAAATACAATTTGGGATGTGTATAGCTTTGCTGCTGCTTTACCTCACTGACCCTTTCCAGACAATGGGGTACAGATGTAGCCCTACAGTGCACAATACCCCAGCTGGAGAAGTCACGAGGCTCAGATATGATCCCCATGTCTCTGAAGACTACATAGAATAGAAAGTGTGAAATGTATTTGAAAACTACTCAGAAGTTTGACATGGAAGTACCACATAACTCAAGGTGTATACAGAGACCCAAGAAGATTCTTTCACACCCTATGTTCAGAATAGAGAGAAGGCAGATGCTGGACACAGGCTCTCCAACATGTGAAGGGAATTCCGGAGGACAGGTATGGACCTGATGCCTGGGGAAGTGGAGCCTGGTCTGAGGGATCGAGTAAGGCCTTCCTGGAGAAGTCAGCTTTAAGCTGAAATCTAAAGAGAAACGAGTGACCAGGATGAGGAGTGTCTGGGGCAAAGCTGAAGACATAAAAGTCCCTTGTAGTGGTCAATATGTGCTTTCCAGAAACTCAGTGACCAGCATGACTGGACCAAAAGGAGGAGAGGGGCTTAGCAGGGAAAGAATTAGGTGACATGGACACAGAGACCCAAAGGGTCTCTTAGGAGAATCATGTGCCCCTACTGCACGAAGCTCTCTCTACCGTAGACAGAGAGCACAATGGGAAGTGGTGTTCTCCACCAACTAACACTCCCCTCCAGATTTTAGTTCCTCAAAAACCCAAAACCACTTCAACCCCTCCAAAAAGCCTCCCCGGGTGTACCTGACAGCCACACACCTCCCTATCCTACCCTTCACTGCACTCCCAGGCTCAGTGGCTTTTCCTAGGCCAGTTAGTGTTAAAAATAAAACATTAGGATGAAAGAGAGTAGAAGCCACTTCAACTTCTAATTTCCTTTCCTAGTAAATTCTAGGAAAATGTAAGCCTTGTAGGATTGTTTTAATGACATCTTGATCATTTAATGTCAAGGGAAGAATTTTCTGGCAATTAAGCATACATTAGCATTGCTGGGCATGGTAGCACATGCCTGTAATCCCAGGACTTGGGAGGCTGAGGCAGGAGCATCTGTGTGAGTTCGATACCAGCCTGGGCTACAAAAGTGAGCTCAAGGCCAAGCTGATGCATAGCGAGATCCTGTCTCAAGAAGAAAAGAAGAAGAAGAAAAGAAGAAGAGAAGAAGAAGAAGAAGAAGAAGAAGAAGAAGAAGAAGAAGAAGAAGAAGAAGAAGAAGAAGAAGGAGGAGGAGGAGGAGGAGGAGGAGGAGGAGGAGGAGGAGGAGCAGGAGGAGGAAGAGGAGGAGCAGGAGGAGGAGCAGGAGGGGGAGGAGGAGGAGGAGATTCAGGGCTAATGACAACAACGTTTTTGTTCAAGTAAAACCAAAAGCATACATATTAAAATCTGCTTTCACGGGCAAAAGTAAGGTATGACTAGTTAAAAACAGTAAAAATCAACAGCTTCTGAGAGCACTCTCGTACTTGCAGTAGCACACATAGGCTCATAGATGGCGCTAAAGGAACAGAAAATAAACAGCCCCAACTTTAACAGAACCAGATTAAATCTCAGGGCACATCATCTTGACCACAGCCACTCAGTGAGCCAAGTAGCTTCCAATTCCCTGTTATAGTTGGGTGGTCACAAGAGAGGGCTTGGATTTCACCATTTTCAGGAAACCTCTCTGTTACCCTAAAATCAGTGCCGTATACATGGCAGGATGAGATAGGTGGGTTGGTGTAAGTTTGAGACCAGCCTGGGCTACAAAAATGAGTTGAAGGGCAGCCTGAACTGCATAGCAAGACCCTGTCTAAAAAAAAAAAAAAAAAAAAAAAAAATCTAAAATCAGTACTGTATGAAAATTAGTGTAATTCTTCAAGCTCTGGTCAGTTTTACTCGTTCCCCTCATGAATGGCCAGTACCTCGTGCCACCGTCTGCCATTTTCCTCCATCTGCCCTCCCCGCTGAGCTTTCTCGGGTCTGTGCACAATCATCAGCTTTACAGCCCAGAGGGGACTGGCTACTTCAGGTTGCTGCTAGTCTTGATGTGTTTACCTAGTGATAATTATTTCTCAGATTCAACCTTTGCCTCAGTAAAGCCTCACAATGATGCAACCAACTTGGTAGAATGCATGACAGCTGGCAAGTGAGGAGGAACATGCCCATGAGGTAGCATTTTCCAGCCTCGTGCTATTAGGCCAAAGGTAAAGTTGAATGACTTCTTAACCTACCAGGCCGTGCCTTTTGATGCTTCTTCATTCATTTACATATTCCTAGTCTTTCATTTTTTTGGTTGGTTTGTTTGTTTATTCATTTGGTTTGGTTTTGCAGTGCTGGAGACTGAACCCAGGGCCTTGAACATGCTAGACAACGCTGCATCACGGAGGAGCTCAATTCCAGCTCTTTTTTTAGGGGGGGAGGGGTAAGAAGAAGAATTTATTTGCTGAAAACTGCTGTGGTGGGAAAATGACATCACTAGGTATGAGTGTGTCATGACTGGTGCCACCTGTGCAGAACACTTCCAGAGTGATGTGCAAATGCAGGTGAACCTTGGCAGTCTTGTGAAGCAAGTAAAGGCATTGCTATTAGCCTCCCCCCATCTCCAGATAAGGAAGCTGAAGGTTAGGAGAGTTAAATAGTTTCAGTAAAGGCCTTGCTATAAAACCAGCAGAATTGGATTGGAAGCCAAGTGACCTGGCTTGGGAAATCATGTCCTTGCCCTCTGTGCTACGGCTCATTCTGAACTGCTACTGTGCTGGGGAATCAGCACAGTCTCTCTGCTCTCTCCCTGCTAAGGTGCTGATGGGCCGATTTAAGAGTGAGCAAGAGGGTGGACATAGTTCCTGCGTGGAACCTCCTGATGTCACCTTCACAAGTCCAAATTGGCTGAAGGCATCTAGACCCATATGGCTTCCCACAAACCCATCGGGAGCTCCCCAAGGGCAGGGCCAGGAGTTGAGATGGGGTAGCTCTCATCATGGAGAGCAGAACAGGACAGGAGAGCAGAACAGGACAGGCTGCTGATGTAGCCTCCTATATTTGCTTCTCATGTCTAAAATGGGCCTTGCTCTGTGAAAATCATGTCAGAGTCCATTACACTAGAATCCCCTCCTGGGCACAGTGCATAGCAGCCCAGCTGGAGAAGTCAATAGCCTCAGAGATGACCTCCATATCTGCGAAGACTAAATAGAACAAAAAATGTGAAATGTGTTTGAAAACTACTCAGAAGTTTGACATAGAAGTACCACATAACTCAAGTTGTATAAAGAGACCTGAGAAGATTCTTTCACACCAGTATTCCTGGGAGCACCTGAGAAGATTCTTTCACACCAGTATTCCTGGGAGCTTAGGGACAGCAACTAAAAACTGGAAACATTCCAAATGGTCAGCAACAGATAAGTGAACAGTCAAAATGTAGTATAGCCATCAAATGGGATGTCATTCAGCAATAAAAAGAAAATGAAGCTTGGTACTTGCTTTAATGGGAATAGACCTTGAAAACACTATGGTAACTGAAATTAGCCTGGTGTAAAGGGCAAATATTTCATGATGCCACCTAAACGTGGACAGATGGTGAAACAAGGTATTGGTGTCCAAGAGGATGGGAATGAGGCATTGTTATTTAATGAGTGCAGTGTTGCCATTTGGTATGGAGGCTCTGGAAATGCGCCATGGTGAAGGTCACACGTTATGAATGTACTTAATGCCAATATACACTGAAAAATGGTTAAATAGCAAAATTATATATTTTATCACAATTAAAAAACAATTTGAAAAGTGTAAAATGCCTGTGACATCTGCAAGAGGTTGCTTGTTGTCTAGTCAATATTTGCTTCTTTTCCTTTATTAACAAACCCTTGTTAGGGACAGTGGTAAACCCAGCTAAAATCTATTTCCCAGGCACCCTGTAGTTAAAGGCAGTGACATCAGGGTGACCCATTCAATGAGATGCCAGGTCCTAATACTCAGTGGAGTTTTTGGGATCCACTCATTAAGAGCTGGGGTGGTACCCAGTGTCTGGTACGGTTCCTTTTGCCCTGATCTTTACCTTCATCTTCCAGCATGGGGCATAGCCACAATGGCTAGCACTTCAGCAGCCATTTAGAAACCGGTAGATAAAGCTGGCACTAGAGAGGCACAGCAGAAAGAAAAAAGGAGCTTGGGGCACAAGTGACTGTGTGGAGTTGATGTGAGTTTTGTAAAATAGTCATCCCTGGCCTCCAAATTACATGAGAGAAAAAGACACATCTCTGTTTTTCCCCAGTGTCTCCCCAGTCTCTACTGCCTGCTCCTGAGTGCAACTCCTAACCAAGCCTCCACATTATCTCTAGGAAGGGGCGCCCCAGGTAAGGGTCGGTTTCATGATGTCAGTCAGAAACACTTGGGAACGAAGATGTCAAAAAAATTATCTATGGACCTAATTGATGTTCATCGAGGCTGGAGAAGCTGGGAAAACAGCCCTGCCTGTCTCACTATCACAGATGCAATCATAAAAAACGGAGACATCATTGCCAGTCCCCTGAGGTGGTCATGTTGACCCGATGTGCTTCTGCCTAAGGAAACGCAATGTGAAGTTTGCTGCCCACGGAAAGGGAAGTGGACTAGGAACCATCTGGTCCTTCTGCTAGCTTGAAAGGGAAGTGGAAGCTACCATAACAGCGTTCCATGAGTGAAGGTGATGCCAATCCCACCAGGAAGTGCGGCTGCCTCATCATCTTGGTGACTCATTCTTCTCGCAGTCCCTGGACACATCCTCTGCTCATTGACCTTTGCCTCTCCTCACCCCACGCCAGCAACTTCCTGCTGAGTCCACACCCTGAACCTGCTGGGGGCAGGAGCTACTCCGTTGGCATCTCGCCGTCTGAGGCTCCACGGCCCTGCTGCCCTGCCCTGCTCTTCTACTTCCTGCTCCATTTCCACTCTTTTGCCTCATTATGGAAGTGCACACTGACGTGAGGACATTCCACACCCTCTGTCAGCTTTCAATATGTATGGCCTTTGACCTAGTGTGCTCAGTAGCTTGCATGTACTTTGTTCAGGGTGAAACAGGAATCTAGAAAACGATGTATCAATCAAGGACGCAAAAGGCAATTGTGATATACAAATGAACACTATGCAGCCATTTAAAAAAAAAAAACAAACAAACAAGGCAACATTAAGATTGGTGGGTGTAGCACACATTTGCAATCCTACTCAGGAAGCTAAGGTAGGAGGACTGAATTTGAGGTCATCCCTAGCTACATAGAAATCCTGTGTCAGGAACAAAACAACTCCAACGAAAACTAAAACAGGCTAGGACTGGAGCTCATTAGTAGAGTTCATACCTAGCATGTGCAAATCCCGGGGTTCAGTCCCTACCATAATAAATATATCAATAAATAAATGTGGCAAATCCACGCACAAAAAAAATAAATAAATAAATAAAGTTTTCCAGCACACACTTGTGAAAGGGTAAAATGATATGTACATAGATGCATGTTATACACACATACATAAGCAGAAAGTGATATACATGTAGATATACACATAAATATAGTAACTATATTTATCCCTATAATACACTAACATATGCAAACACAACCCAAAATACCTGTTGTGCTGTCTTGAAAAGGATATGTAAGAAATTGGCAATAGTCAGAAATAGGAATGGTTGATAGGAGAGGAGCCTTGTTCTTTACTGTATGCTCTTCTGTTCCTGAATTTTAAACCATATGCCAATAGCATCTATCCAAATAATTTTGAAAATGATATTCTTTGAAGCCATTCTCACTACTTTTTCGTCTCTTCATGGCTAGGTTACCATTCAGAGACAGCTCCATGCCCACCCCAAAGTGCCTATTGGAGATGCTGCTGATAGCCCCACTTTGTCCTCAGAGGCCTCACATTTTGGGGAGACTGGTAGGTGTGAATTCCAGCAGCCAGAATCTCTTTGCCTGAGGCCTTTCTCCTACCACTAGAGTTTACATGTGTGCTCACTCTCAGACCATGATGCCCCTTGAAACAGTCCCACGAGTAACATCCCCAAATGCCCTAGTGTTCAGAATGGGGAATCACGGGGTCTTGAGACTCTAACTTCTTTGGCAGATTAATCCATTGACACATTCAGAGCCCACAGGGCTTACAGGAGATGGGGCCTAATTGGACAAAGGAGGCCTCTGAGGCTGTAGAGGGTTCATTGTGTCCCTACCTCCTTTACATGGGCTCTTTCCTTCTGACTCTTCCTGGATGCCATGAAATAGGCAGCTCTCCTCTGCCAGGCCTCTCCACCAGGGTGCTTTGCCTCACCACTGACCCAGAAGTAATGCAGCCAAGTGCTCATGGACTGAGCCCTGTGAAACCTTGAGCCAAATAAATCTTTCCTCCTTTAAGTTGTTATTCTCAGGTATATCGCTACAGTAATGAAAAACGGAGTAACTCAGATCCTAGCCAACAGATGAGGACTGGTCCACACAGGTGTATAGAAAACTCATCAGAAGGGTGGCTTAGGTATATCTTCACACTGGTTCAAGACTTCCCCAGGAGAATTAAGCTCTGGGTGACCTCAGTGAATGCCCTTATTCCCTCCTTGTCTCATGTGCCTCTCTCTCATCAGTTTTTTTTTTTTTTTTTTTTTTTTTTCTGGAATCACCTCCTAGTACAATCCGCACTATAAAATTCTTAAGACTCAAGAGTTTTGTACGTTGAAGGATCTCATATAAAGATCTTTCTCTCTCTGTCTCTCTCTCTCTGTGTCTCTCTCTTTGTCTCTATCTCTCTCTGTCTCTCTGTCTCTCTCTATCTCTCTCTGTCTCTCTCTCCCTCCCTCCTCTCTCCCTCCTCCTTGTCTCCCTCCTTCAAGACTGAGCTGCTACTGATTTCTGAATCAAACTAAGAATTCCATTTGCTTTCTTGGATGGATGATTCCTCTTTGGACTCTTCTCTGTATGCAGTGCAAAAAGATTTTGAAGCCAGATAACCGGGGCTTACACCTTGGCTCTATCATATAGTAGTCTTGTCACCTAAGACAATAGACTTAATCTTTCCTACTTATAACAAAAGACTTTCTACCTCTAATGGTGATTGGAAAAGGGAAGGAACTATTACACAGAATGTATCAGAGTTAGGAATGTTTTTAAGCATTCAATAAGTATTAATTATTATGTATATTTTCCAACAGATATTAATAAATGCTTTTGAAAATAGAAAAAATGAATATTACTGTATGTATATGTTCATAGTTCTATATAGTAATTCTTGCTTTCTAGCTCCTTTGTTGAAAGATAAGAGGTTTATATTTCATTGGGAAAATTCTATCTGTACTCACTAACTGACAAACTTGTCACATAGTTTTCTATCTTTGTCATTAAATCAGCCTCAAATATGTTCAAGTATTTCTTATTTTAAAAAATTCCACCCTGCTATCATATAAAATTAACTCTTCTCATCCTTTACTACCTATATTTCTGAATTCATATTATGCACCAAAGTGAGATTTCTGCCCCTACCTCTCTCCTATCAGGTAAATATGAGGTCATAATTACTGAATTGCTCTTTCTGGTAAGTTCCCTTCCATGAAATCTCTTACATCTGTAGCATTTGAACAGCACCTCTGACCACCTCCCTATGTTGGTTCATTCAACAAGATTTGTTGAACATTTATGATAACTATTGTATTATAGACTGTTTAAGCACCAGGACAACAATGATAAAAGCCTTCTATATTAGGTTCATTAAGAAACAGGGCTAAGAACAGGCATTAAAATGTAAATGATTTACTTGGGAAGTGACCAGCACTAATTTGGGAGTCATGGAGTGGACAGGCCAAGGGGAGGGACCCAATACAGACACATTCAGGAGCACGTGAGTAATTTAGCCCAGTCATGATGGCAATACCACAGCAATAGTTAAAATCAATCAGTATTCTCCCCATAGAGGTATGGAGTCTTCTTATACCAGCTGTCATCAGTCATTACCTTCCTTGCACCTCCTGTCCATCTCAGTCTCTTGTATGAGGGCAAGCATGCTACAGCAGGATTCAGACAGGAAATTGCAGATGCCTGCAGTGAGAAGCTGCTGGTATCTATGGTAACAGTGATAGGTCATGGGCACTGGTAGATTCTTCTACAGAGACAAGCATATGTCCTTTTCTGTGGATATCCCAGAGGCAACTGATAAAATACAAGCCAAATATGAATATAATTTCAGGTAATGGCAAAAGCTATAAACAAAATGTAGTCGTGTGTATTGGTTTTGCAGGTTAAATGGAGCCCTCTTCCCCATCTGTTGAAATTCTAGCCCCTGAGACCTTTTTACAGAAATATTTAAGCTAAAGTGAAATCATTAGGGTGGGATACAGCTAATATGGTTGATGTCCTTATTAAAAAGGAGACATTTGAACACAGAGACACACATAGAAGGAAAACAATGTGGCAAGACAAAGTGAGAAGCCAGCCATGCAGAAGTCCAAGTTGAAGCTTAGGACAGAATCAGCTTCACAGCCACCAGAAGAAAACAACCCTGTTGATAACTTGCTCTCAGATCTTCCTCCCCCAGAACTATGAGACAATTTTTTTATGATTTTGTTTTGTTACACAACCCTAGCTAATGCACAAGGGATAAGCTGCTTAGATGGAGTGGTCAGAAGAGGCCTCCTATAGGAGATAATGCTTCCAAAGAGGCCAGGCTGAAGGAAAGTGCCAGCCCTGAATAGGTTCTGGTAGGCCATATTGGAAAGGCAAGCAAAGGACTGGGCATGTTCAAACAACAGAGAGAAGTCCCAGGGTCTGCGTTTAATGGATATGGAGGAGAATGCTCCAGGAATAAGCTGAGGAGCTTAGCCACAGTGTAGGGGGTCATAGGAAAAAAAAAATGAACTTTAGTCAAAGTACAATGGAAACCATTGAGGGAGTTCAAGCAGAAAAATAGTGTGATCTGATTCATCTGATAGTGACCTAATGCTGCATGTAAGGCACTATCATAACTGGAGGAGAAATGGTCTTGGTGGTGAGGGGACAACAAGATCAGAAGTAGGGAGGGCACTGAGGAGCCTCTTTCCTAGCCAGAAGCCATAGTTTGCTACGTGAGCAGCTAGGAGGTAGGTAAGTGAGTACTAGGATGAGAAAGCCTGAGATAAGCCACTTTGGAGGTGAAAAGGGAACCCAGCACTTCTGTTTCCTTGCTTTCAGAATACCATGTTCCTATGCTTTTCTCTTTCCCTCTCCAAACCATTTTGTGCTTCTCCTGGGTGCCTCTTCTTCTACCTGGAAATGTTGGTACATTTCACATTCCTTTCCTTGTGCTCCCAAACTCTCCCAGGGTGATTTCTTCTATTTTCCAGGCTGCACTACTACCTACACGTTGATCATTACCAATGTGTATGTTCAGCCCAGTCTTCCTCCAGAGTTCCAGGACTGAGCTGTAAAGTGCCTTACAGATTTCTCGCCTAGAATTCAAATCAGATGTCCAGGTCCATCTAAGATCCACTTATCCTGTGGACTCTGGCTGTCTTAGCGGGTCAGCATCCATTGGTCACCCTTGCTCTGACACTCCCCAACACACTTTCCCTAAGCCCCATGCTTGTTAAGTACAGTCGCAAGTGCTGCTGTTGTGCAGAATTTTTTTTTTAAAGACAGCATTGCGAATTAGGGTTTTAAATAGTATTCATAGCTTAGCTAAAGTAGAAAAGCCTGCTTTTAAGACACTTTTCTTAGGTTATGTCAAGCACTGTGAAGATAACTGAAAGAGTTAATGATTGGGATATTTGCATGATGAAACTTATCTTTTTTAATTTTATTAATTCTAATGAGAAAATAATAACGAGACAGTTTCACAACAGGTTAGTAGGACAGTTACAATAATTAATACATTGCATATTGCTATCTTCATAGTAGCTGTTCAGAGTACAAGATGCAGACATAATATCTTTTCCAAATACTATTAGTACAAATCTTTCTTCTTATTGAACTACTAGCTGTGTATGTAATCCAATAGTCCATAATAGTAGTGGGCTATCAGCAGAAGTAGAAATGTTGGCAGCTGTTGACTTGGGCCTTTTACATCTCAGTATATTAATATGGCTTTACTTCTATACTGCCTATTAGACTTTTCTGCTGGATGGTTAAAACGAAGTTAAAGCATAACTTATATAATAAAAAATGTAACTTTTGCATCTGACAAGGTCAGTCAAATCCCCTCAGGATTTACCCTGAAACCATGTACAGCATTTTGTAGAACTTTTGTCAGTGTCAGCCCTCTGGATGAGCCACAGCCATTACTTGACCAATTTGTTCCCTATGAAAGCCTGAGAGAATGTTTTCTCTCTAGGTAACTCTCCTTAGGAACACTATACATAGTGCATCCCTTTCCTCTGTAGCCCCACAATCTCCTTGAACAGAAAATTTGGGGCACCACTGAGTTATAATAGTATGTTATAGTACAAATTCTCTTATGTCCTGAGTTCTCACTGATCTTGAAGGACTATGGCCAAAATATTCGCTATCCTTGTAGCCCTTCTTTTTCTCAGATTTTTTGGTCTGCAAACGTAAGTTCTTAACCTTCCAGAAAAGAAGCTTAGTGATATTGTTACCCTATATTATTACCCTATAACATAAGTACTTGAGCTTAACATTGCTATCTTTCTGAATAGCTTGATGAAAATTTCAAGAGGGGAATCCTTGGACCAGAAATCAAGAATCAAATATTTGCATATTGTTTTGTCACATTTTTTCCATTTGTTCTTCTTTAATAAATTGATAGTTATCTCTGCATCTCAGTTTTCTAATCTGTCAAGTGGATATAAAAATTTATACCATTCCTACCCACTACAAAAGGATGTTTCACATAATAGAAAAATGTTGGTATCATTGGCAACCCACTCAGGTCCCCTTCTGTCCCTTGTCTCAGACAGAAACTTTCTTTCTCTCAATAAATATTCTGCTCTTAAAAAAAAAATAAAAAAGATGGTTATCACTAAAAGTGTCAGGGGGAATGGAAACAAATGTATATCAAAAGAATAAGCCAGAATAATCCTGGAGGATTTACCCTATAAGATTTGCATCGTAATTTATCAAAGAAAGAAGTCATAAAGACAACAAAGACGACCAAAATCCCTAGAAAAAAAATCAATATTAATTGATGGTTTACGGTAATAGCCTATAACTCAGAGGTGTCCCAAATTTTCTGGTCAAGGAGATTATGGGACCTCAGAGGAAAGGGATGAATGAACTATAGTGCGTCTAAGGAGAGTCACCCAGAGAAAAACATTCTCTCAGGCTTTCACAGAAAGCAAAATGGCCAAGCAATGGCCGTGACTCGTCCCGAAGGCTGACACTAACAACAATTCTACAAAGTACTGTCTATGGTCCCAAACTTAACCCTGAGGGGATTTGACCCTCGAAGATACAAAAAAAAAAAAAAAAAAAAAAAAAAAAAAAAAAAAAAAAAAAAAAAAAAAAAAAAAAAAAAAAAAAAAAAAAAAAAAAAAAAAAAAAAAAAAAAAAAAAAAAAAAAAAAAAAAAAAAATTATGGTTTTAAAACTCTCTTAGCAAGCTTATTTGAATTTCCAACTTGCTCAGTCATATTTCCTATGTGTTTCTCATAGACACATTTGTAGGATAAAGAATTCCAAAACCTCATATTTTTAGAAATCATTTTTAGCTTTTAATAAAAATTTTTAAATGCTTTTCTATGATAACAAGCATAAAGGAATAGAACTTGAACTACAGTTTTATGACTTGAATTATTGTAGAGGCTTTGACTTGCTGCACTATTTTTGTGCATAGTATTGGTCATGGCCTTAATTTATTAATGCACAGCCTGGAATCAGAAATCTCATCTCCAATAATAACCAAGTGAAAGAGCCCTTGCTCGGAAGCAGGGATGAGCTCAGCATTGTAGGGCCAGGGACACAAAATGAATCCTGCTGTCGCTGTTTTCTAAAGGAAATGGACAGCAGGCATTCCTATCTCCTTTCTACCAACTCATGCAGACTATAATTGGAACACAAAGACCCGCCATTCAGCTCGGCCACCCCTGGCCTTGGCCACTGCTTCCACACCATAGGATGAATGCAAGCAGTCCTGCATCAATTCCAAGCCACTGGTAATGCATGGCCTTCAGCAGAGCCTGTATTTATGTCTGCTTTCTTCAGTGTGAAAGTGATTTGCCTGTGCTTCAAGCTAGAGAAGCACAGAGTACTGTTATTGTAAGGGATCTGAGCAGCCTGTCTAGACCAATGATTTTCAACCCTGACTGCACATTAGAATAACTATGGACCTTTTTAAGAAGTTAGTGATGCCCAGCCCTCAGCCTCAAAGAGTCTGACTTAGTTGCTCTGATAAGAGACCCTGGCATTGCTAGTTCCAAAAAGCTCCCCCAAATGATTCTAACATAAAAATAATCACAGTTAAAAACAACAGCTTAGTCTTTCATTACATGAGCTAGTGGGTAGCTAAGTAATGGAAATCTCATTGCCTTATAGGGCACTCCCATGCTAAGAAAAATTTTTCAATACTTGGAAATAACGTAAGAATGATGACTTATGTCTACTCAGTGCCTTAGTAAAACACTGTCACACACCTGCGCAAGAGCACGCCAATACTGTTAAGGAAAGCAAATTTTATTTTACCTACTATTACTGTTAATTAAAGTCCAGATATTTTTAAGCCTATAAAGGTTAGACATTAACTCGTGGGAAATGAATAGGACATGATGTAAATGAATTTTTGCATAACAAAGATAAAAAAAATTATACAGCTGAAAAGATAACACTAAAGCTTAAGGTTTTGTTACTCTTTGGGACATTAGTTAATTTCACATATTAGTTAGCAATCTTATTACAGCACATTTTTTTAAAAGGTCATTTGCTTTTCTTTCTTCCTACTTTCCTAATTGGCTTTAGCATCCTTCTAGTACCCATATTAATGAGAAATAAATCTTCAACATTTGTTTCCTAAGTATTTATATAAAAATTATGAATATAAAGTTATGGAAATTATCTTTTGACAATTAAAACTGATGTAAATTTTATTAGAGCATCTTAAATGACTCAAAGTTTTTGGCTTTGGTTTTTTTTAATAGTTTAATGTGCTAAAATTTATTATAGTGTTATAGAATTCATGCAACCTAAATACTTTAGCATTCATTATCTATAAAGTTTTGTGTCTTTCACAAGTATCAGTGAGAAAGAGTAACTACCTGAGTAACAATTGCTCCTTAAAAATTTTCACATATATGGTACATTCATTATAGAACACCTAACACAAAGGCAAAGATAAAATTTGAGTTCAGGAAAGTCATAAGAAACAAAAAACAACAATTTTAAGAGACTTGACATGTTTTCTATAAAAACATAAAGATTTAATAATATTTCAGTATGCTCCACTTAGGTTTTCATGCATCGCATTTTTATGTAGGTAAGTAAAGTTGTTAGCTAGCATATTCATGCTGCTTTCAGAACTCTAAACCATATAAGGTAAAAAGAAAAAGATAATGATTACTTAATGTCAGGTTCAAATAATAAGCAATAAAACTAGACTAAAATTTGTCAGTTATTTCAAATGATTACTTTTTGTCATTTTCTTTTTTATTAGAAACTATAGATCAAGCGCATTAGTATATATTTTGATTATTGTATACCTTTAATACTGAAGTCATATTGCAAATCTCCAACTTCTTATAACCAAGGATACTCTTTTATGTGTTGTCTCTTACTCTTGACAGATTTTGGTCTCAACAATAAATTCATTGGGGCAGTGTCTACTCTTCCAGCACTTATCAGTGGCACGCTTGTTGAAACCTAGCAAGAGGTCTCTGCGACCAAGACGGAAGGACTTTCTGTTCTTGCAAAGTTGATAAATAAAGGTGCCTAGATTACTAACATCACGAATTTCTTCAACAGCAACCAAGTCTTCACAAACCACATAAGTATGAAGCAAGTGTTTCCCCCTTGCAAGTTTGCCAAAGAGCTCCACCAAATTCTTTGGAGGCATAACAATGGAGGTGTTCAAGGGCATCAGATAGCAGGTCCCCAGGAGCATGTCCAGGTAAGCAGTCATTCCCTTTTCAAAGTCATGAATGATTGCTGCAGAATCACTATCGGAGTAACTGGAAACAGGTACATCAATAATTGCAATGCTGTCATCCTCATGAATGTCAGCCTCCTCTGTCACAGGTAGGAAGTAAGGCTCTCTATCATGAAAGGAATTTACAGGGTCCCCAGAAACAAAGAAATACATCTCTCCATGGTAAATGGTGTTCTTGGGCACGAAGTATTTGTAAATGCAGGCTCCACCAAGATGAATGAAAGGCCTAAGAGAGTAAGCATACATCTCCCAGAGGTGCCCTCATTTTCTTGGGTCGCAGCTTGCAGCTCCTTGCTGGTCAGTATCTGTGCTCTGAGTGTGCAACACAGAAGGGCCTCTAAAGGAGATGTGCCATCTCCTTTTGCACATCTGCAAGTGTGTTGAAAGTGATTTTCACCATAGTGTATCTCCTGGCTCTGCAGTAAGGTGTGGCTGGATTCAGTGTCCCAGGCTGCACGTTGTAGATCACACTTCCCCAAATACTCCGTGTGTTCTCATCAGACTGCCTAATTCCTCAAAGTTTTTGTTTGTGTGTGTGTGTGTGTATGTGTGTGTGTGTGTGTGTGTGGTTTTTTGTTGATTTTTTTTTTTTTTTTTGT
>PVJA010005209.1:0-80508 GCA_004027025.1 Myocastor coypus | reverse complement strand
GTTGACTGGAGCAAAGGTGACCACCATGCCGGGTTTGAGAACGCCAGTCTCCACTCGGCCCACAGGGACAGTGCCAATACCACCAATTTTGTAGACATCCTGGAGTGGCAGCCGCAAAGGCTTGTCAGTTGGGCGAGTGGGTGGAAGGATGCAATCCAAAGCTTCAAGCAGGGTGGTTCCGCTGGCATTGCCATCTTTACGGGTGACCTTCCATCCTTTGAACCAAGGCATATTAGCACTTGGCTCCAGCATGCTGTCACCATTCCAACCAGAAATTGGCACAAAAGCTACGGTGTCAGGGTTGTAGCCAGTTTTCTTAATATAGGGGCTGACTTCCTTAACAATTTCCTCGTATCTCTTCTGGCTGTAGGGTGGCTCCGTGGAATCCATCTTGTTAACACCGACAATTAGTTGTTTCACACCGAGGGTATAAGCCAGAAGGGCATGCTCATGGGTCTGCCTGTTCTTGGAGATACCAGCTTCGAATTCACCAACGCCAGCAGCAACAATCAGGGCAGCACAGTCAGCCTGAGATGTGCCTGTAATCTTGTTTTTGATGAAGTCTCTGTGTCCAGGGGCATCAATGATGGTCACGGAATACTTGCTGGTCTCAAACTTCCACAGGGAGATATCAATGGCGATACCACGCTCACGCTCAGCTTTCAGCTTGTCCAAGACCCAGGCATACCTGAAGGAACCCGTCCCCATCTCAGCAGCCTCCTTCTCAAATTTTTCAATGGTTCTTTTGTCGATGCCACCACATTTGTAGATCAGATGGCCGGTGGTGGTGGACTTGCCGGAGTCCACGTGTCCGATGACGACGATGTTAATGTGAGTCTTTTCTTTTCCCATGTTGGCTTTGATTTAGTGGTGGTTTTCACTGCACCTGTGCTCTCGTGGCAAACCTGTTGCGAAAAAGCTTGAATTTCTTTTTTGGACTTTTTTCTTTTTGAAGCAAGGTCTCACTCTGTAGTTCAGACTGGCTTTGAACTCACGATCGGCAGCCTGTGCTGTGTGGGGCTTCCAGGCGGGAGCCATGCTCTCTGCTGAATTTCTTTCTTTGGACAGAGCCCCTGCCACTCCCTGTAGACTCTGCTGCCCTCTGTGGGGGCTGGCTCCGCTAGGAGCTCCGTGGTCTGGCCCCCAGCGCCAGTTACAAGCAGCAGCACTGGATCCTGCTTGCCGAGGTCGTGGGCATGCTGTGTGCTGGCTGCTGCCTCCCCTCCCTCTGCTCCACTATGCAGCACATAGCCCCCAGGGACATCCCCACCTCAGGGCCCAGAACCTTTGTCCCTGATGTCATAGCAAAGGGACTTGCAGATGAGTTAGGCTCAAGGCTGTTGAGATCAGTGGGTTTTTGGGTGGAGTCCTCCTCGGGGCCTGAAGGTAGAAGAGGAGGAAGAAGGCTCAACCGGAGGGTGGCCAGGATGTGGCCCTAGCAGTAGGGCCCACAGTTTCTCCACCTTCTGATGAGAGGAGGACTGCGGGCCCAAGGCTGTGGTGGCTTTGAGGAGCCTCTAGGAAAGAAGCGGGTGCGGCTCTCCCCAGAGAGCCCTCTGGCTGTGATGTTGGCCGGTGACACCCGTGTGCGTCACACACCTCCCCAAGACCATGGCAAGAGTGTCATGCAGGCAGGAGGCGAGGGAGGAGTACAGAGCTCACCTTTCTGGGTGTGGAGGCTTCCGGTGCTGCCTTCCTCACTGGTTCAGCGGGCTACAGGAAGAGCTACTCTCAGGTTCCTGCGCTCCATGGCAAAGTCAGCAGTGCTGGCCTGACTGTTGGTGTAGTGGACATGTGGCGTGTGCTGCCTGCCTGTGCCGGGGCTGTGTGGAGGAAAGGGCGGCCCCTGGAGGGTGCAGGCCGCTGTCTGCTGGGGTTTGTGCAGTGCGGCTTCATCTGGGGCCGCTGCAGCGTGCAGCTCCTGTTGTCCGCATGAACAGATCATGGGATCTGCGCCTGTGTGGGCCACTTCTGTGATGGGCTGGGGACCTGCCACAGCTCCTGGTGTTGGCATCCTGTGCTCCGACCCGCTGCCATGCAGATGGCCTCTGGGCACCTGCAGGATGGGCCTGCCTTGAGGCTAGGGAGGCAGGCACACAGGGCACAGGAGGCACTAACTAACCCCAGGGTGAGTGTGAGGGCCAGGAGGGCTGTGGGGATTCTCATCATTTCCGAGGCTCCCAGGCAACACTCGTCTTGCTTGCTCTCTGGGCTGTGGAGCTGGATGGACACAGGGTAGGTGAGGAGGAGGCTGGGAGTGGGCCGTGCTGCCCCTCTCTGAACGTGCTGTGGCTCCCCAGTGCCACTCAGCAAGTGTCCTTGAGGCTAACAGGTTATCTGCCTATCAGTGAGGCTGTGGAGGGGATTAAGTAACTGATTCAGTCTTTGGGAAAGTATCTGTGACCCTGGATAGAGGCCCATTAAATTCCCCGTCTGGGTTAGACCCATAGTTGACTCAGCATTTAAGGCAGGAACTGAGGCCTTTGATTTAAAAACTGTGGACAGATTGGAGTCTGAGCTGCGCTGTGTGCGGAGCGGAGCTGCCGGCTTCCGGGGGCTGGATGGAGCAGGGCTTCTGCCCTCCCTCCTCCCTCCCTCCCTCCGGGCTTGGCTTTTGCCATATTCTGCAGAGCATGGGCTTTTGGCCTTTTCTCGCACTCAAAGCTCTCCCCGACCCATGTGAGAGGCCTTTCTCCAGGGCCGATATCCAGACTTCGTGGAAAGGAGCAGGAAGCTGCTATACGTAGTAAATGACGGCCAAGTATTTGAGCTGCAAGACTGGGGTAAATAACAGTGTTCAGCCTTCCCAAGGCCGAGACCGTCTGGAGTGGTCTTCTTGGCCGAAATGCGTGTTGCGGGAGCTTTTATAGCTGCTCACGGGCTGGACAGCGACTCACTCCATTCTTCCATTTCTCGAAGTGTAATTGAGACTGCGTCTCTCTTTTCTCATGGCATAATAAGCAGTGTAGTCAAATCATAACGTATTATGACTATAATCAAGTGATTATAGCGTGCGAGTGGGCTGAGGGGCAGGCAGGGATGCCGGGCCTCCTGGACTCCTCGGCACGTGCTGCTTGGGTCACCGGATGGCGCCTGCCTCCGGCGTGGGACTGGAGCTTTCCCATGAGCCCCCGCTCCAGGACCACACCTCAGCCGCGGGGCTCTGGCTTCTCTGGCCACTCCATAGCCCTCCTCCCGTCCCGTTCTTCCTCGGTTTGAGAGGCCCCTTACCCCGCCTTGGGTGAGCTGCCCCTGGCTCTCCCTTGGGCTGGGGCCCGGTTCATCCTTGCGCCTTCTACCGTCCAGAGGACTGCAGGGATCCTGGGAAGCTGCCCGGCTCCTGTGGGGCAGCCCTGATTTCTTGCACACAGGCAGGAGCTGAGGTGCCTTGGTTTCTCTTGTGGAGGAAATGAATGCATTAATTGGATGTGGGGCACTGGACACACACTGTTGTGTTTCCAGGTGGACCTTGCAGCTCCCCTCCTTCGTCCTGTGCCGCTTGTACCCCAGGGGAGCCTTCCATTGCTAATGACGTCATGGTCTTGTTCGAGGCTTGGGTGAATTTCGACTTGAGGCTGAATTCTAGGAATTTGCCAACGTTCACTTGTCTGTGACTTGGAAAGCGCTCCGCGGTGGGCCAAGAGGAGAGCAGCGTTACCCGTGTGTGCTGGGCGCGGGGCCAGGCGCTTGCTGTGGTGCTTGGCTTAAACAAACAGTGAGGTGGGGATTGTTACCCGCATGAGGAGACCATTTGGGTGGGTTAGGAAGCTTGTTTCAGGGTACAGGGACATCCTCGGGGAGGCAGGTGAGGGCAGGGCCTCTGTCCCCAAACCCTGGCCCTCGGTGCTGCTGGGGCCTGCCCTGCTAGAGAGATGGTTCTGAGGTGTCAGGAGGTCGGCGAGCCCCTGGCCTCATCACGCGGCTCTTCATTCAGCCCACACCATGAAGTCTGCTCTTGCTCACAGCCCTGGCCTTACCTGTTGACTCTTACAGTGCTCCAGCTGCTGTCCTAAGGGCCAGGAGGTGGCACTGCAGGGCGCTTTCCCTGGGCGCATCGACTGGGTCTGCATTTCAGCCGTGCCCTCCCTTCTGAGCAGCATCTGTGTAGGTGCTGCTGTGGTCACTGAGCTCCAGCGGGCACCGACTTGGACTCATCCAGGAGGCCAACGAGGCCGCACGGTGCCTCTGGCGGGGGTTGCCCACAGCCAGAGCGCTCAGCCCCATGTGTGGACGTGGCCTCCCACAGAGTCCTCGCGGTGTACCTTCCCATGCTCCACTGAATCCTGGGGCCCTGCACATGGCAGCCACTGGACGCACAGGCAAGGCCATGAGGTGGACATGGCGCAGGCGTTGCTGCGCCAGGCCCTATGTGTAGAGCTGGGTGCCCCTGCTGGCTTTTCAGACCGAGGTGCAAGAGTCCCACGTAGCTTTGTGGAGGGTAGGGGACACCTTTAAAAGCTCATCTTTTGGTGGCAGCTTCTCCACTCAGGCCTGCCTGGCATGATGAGTGGTGAGGAAGGAAGGGAGGAGCCCGGGGCCTGTGTTTAGTGTGCTTGTGCAAGCACTCGCTGGTGTATTTGTGGTGGAAACATTCCTGAAAGGCCCGACCTGAAGCGCACCTCACGGGCTTCCCGCCTAACCAGAAGGCTTGGAAGGACGTTCTGCTCCTGAGCGGTTGCTTTGCAATGCCTCCTTCCCAAAAGTTCCAAATGCAGCGAAGTGGAGAGTTTTACAGCGAGTACCGACAGTGTGGGTTCTGCAGTGGCACGTGATGGCGCTGGCTTTCCAACCTGCCCGTTTCGTGACCGTCACTTTTTACAAGTCCGAAAGCCAGGTCCGGGCTCGAGAGCTGCTGCTTGCTTATCGTCTTTTCTTTTTAATGTGTCTGCACTTAGTTCCAGTTCAGTGTCGCTTGCTGCTCTGCTTTGTCCTTTCACAGAGCGCTCCTGAGCAGAGAAACGGACAGAGCGAGGGGGTTCTGCTAGCTCCTGGCCAGGTGTGTGCTGTGTGAAGCGTGGCTCGCGAGCCAGTGTGTTCTGAGGGCTCAGGTACCGCCACCTCTGTTGTGTCTGTCCATGCTGCCCGCCCCTGTCAGCACACAGGGAGAGATGGTTACAGCCAGGGGTGTGGGTGCAGAGGCATGCCGGACGGAGTTAGGGTTGCACTCAAGAAAACCATGGAGTTTTCTGTGGCTGCCGTGACGCAAGTGCCACAAACTAGGTGGCCAGGAACAACAGAGATTCACTCTCTATGCTCCGGAAGCCAGAAGCCTTCGGTCACACATGGTCCCCACAGAGGCTCCGGGCGGCCATCCTTGCTCGGCTCCATCAGCACCTGTGGCTTCAGCAGTCTGTGGTGTCCCTGGGCCCATAGGCGTTTCACTCCACCTCACCTGGCTCTCTGTCTCTGACTCTGACTGGTGTGACGGGGATGACCTGAGTTCCCACAGTGGCAGCATGGCAATGTCCCTGGGTTCATCTGTCCTTACTCCAGGGGCGCCTAGCTCCTGCCTGCACGCTGTGGTACGCAGAAGGCCTGCGTGGATCTGTGGCATGTAGGCTGAGGTCTTTGCCTCTTCTTTTCAGTTATGGCAAGCTGGAGGGATGGTGGGAGACTGGGGGTCACCTGAGACGGTCTGTCTCCTTGGGGGCCAACCCTGCCTGACCAGGAGCTCCTGGCGGACCTGTGGCTGTGCTGTGGTGTAGAGGTGGTGCCAGGCAGCGTCTGGCCTGCATGCCTGCCTCTCCATCCCCACTTCTGGCACCTTTCCACACCAGGCTCCCTGTCACCGTCCCTAGTGAAGGGCTCGCAGCTGGGGTGCTGTTCTCCTGAGGTCCCCAAGTGGTCAACCTGTGTGGGTACATCTTGCTGTAGCTCCGAACCTCCTGCTTTCTCTGGGGCCAGATTCTCAGCTCACTGGGCACCGTGGGGTCCTTGCTGAGAGCCGGGGTGGGTGGGCAAGGAGCCCTGATGTGGGGAGGGCATGAAGCAGGAGGGGATGGACTGGCCCCAGGGGAAGGAGGGAGCCCACAGAGTCCGTGTGCACCTGAGGCTTGTGAGTGGTGCGGGTCAGATCTTGGTTCAGAAGAGGCTTGGGGCTTGTGCTGAGGAATTCCCGGAAGGCGGTTTTGGAGCCGTGTCCTTGCTGGTATTCAGGAAATTCAGGGTGGATGCCTTCTGGGAATGGCTCGGATGGCTCCGCCAGTGCTCCTTGCCGGTGGCCTGCTGAGTGCCTGCTGCCCACCACAGACCCGCCCCCACGTTCTTGGTTCGTGCAGGCGCCCAGGGGAATGCTTAGCCTCGTGATGCCTGTGGGGTGGCCATGCATGCAGAGTGGCAGAGCTGAGACTCAGGCACCAGAAGGAGAGTTTCCTTCTGCATGTGCTTTGGGGAGACCGTGGGCTTCTGTCATGGAGCAGACAGTGGAGGACACCAGGTGGTGTGAGGTTCCTCCTCTTGCCAACGTGGCAAATGAAGACACATTTAGCGACTTAAAACAACATGCTTGCTCAGAGGGGGGTGGTCTTAGACATTGAACAGAAGTCCTTAAATGTGGGCTGTTTCTTCCAGGGGCTCTGGGAAGAAACCCCTTCCCTTGCCTCTCGGCTTCTGTGAGCTGCCAGTATCCCTTGGCTTGTGTCCCCTCCTTCTTCAGAGCCAGGGGCATGTTACCTTCCCGGCCCTTTGTCGCCCTGCTCCACCGTCACAGCTCTGTCTGCCTGGCTTCATTTCTTCTGTTTTCCATGCAGAGATGCTTCTGATGGTCCCAGAGCCATGTGGGGAGGCAGGGTTCTCCAGTCTCAAGAGCTGTAAGGTCACACATTCTGGGAGGGAGGCCCTATTGTTTTTTAGGGTCTTGGGAGATGGGCTTAGCACCATGGAGATGCCTCCTGGGGACAGCCATCTCCTTCTGACTGTCCTCTTTGGTCTTCATAGTGACCTTAGGTCTATGAGGACCTAAGACTTTGGTCTTCTTAGTCCCTATTGGAGGACCTGCAGGTTACAATGCATGAAACAGAAAGAGCCTGGGTCATAGGCCTCGGCGTCCTGCCGACCGCGCGTAGGGGACAGAGCCTGGGCTTAGGAGGAACTGGCTGGAGCAGTGTGCCCAGCTGTGCCCAGGCCGGGTGTTTCTGATCTACTTCCTTGCCCTGGCGGGCCCCAGCACTGTGGGTCTTCTGGACGCCAGTGGTTCCCAGCTGAGAACCAGTGTGGGGTTGTTTTACAGGTGCTCCCAGGCCCGAAATTCCCAGAGTGCAGATCTGGAATATTCAGAGAGTGGCACACCGAGACCGGAATGGTCACCATCAGGAAGGCTGGTCCGACCGGCCCTTGATGAAGGCTGTTTGGGGAGCTTATCTGTCTTCTTCCCTCCACTCCTGGTCTTGTTCCTCCTCTCCATTTATTTCAGGTCATTTTTACTTTTCTTTTCCTTTGAAGATAAAGCCGACAGGAAGCTGTGTTTCACGTTTTCCAGATGAGCCTGCGGGCTTTCTCTCCATGCTGCCTGTGCCTCTCTTGTTGGGCTGATTTCACCCGGATGAAAAGAAGTGGCCAGATCTGTCACCTTCTAGAGCTGCTGGAGAGGGCCATGCCGTCGCCCACACATCAGCCCCTGCACCCTTGGGAAGCCCTGTGTGTGCAGGTCCCGGTTGGGACAGGACGCTCCCAAGGCAGACAGCCGCTCTGTGAAGCCTGCCCCGCCTTGCTGGCCAGCAGGTCCAGGCCAGGGCCTGGCATGGAGTCCTTCCTGACGTTGGGCCCGAGCCTCGGCAGCTTGGGTCTCTCGGCACAGCTGCTCTCGCTGCCGCTGCCACGCGGCCTCCCCGCTGAGCCTGAGGAAGACACCCGCCCCCCTTTTTCTCGGTCTGATGATGCCGTCAGGGCACAGGGGATCAAACTCGGGTCCCTGCGCCTGACTGCATTTGCCTGGGCAGATGCTTACACAAGTGTGCCAGTCCGCAGGGCCCCTAAGCCTGAGGAAGGAGTGTGCGCTGGCCAGCGACTCTTTCATCTGTCGGTGCGCATGCCCGTTTCATAGCCACGGGATCCAAGTGCTAGTCTCCCTGCGGTCAGTCCCTTCAGAACTGTCTTTTATGACTAGGTGTCTTTAGATGCCCCTTCATTCTTCGAAACACCAGGGTGGTTTAGGTGCCAGCCTCCTGGAGCCTCAGGTACGTGTCTGGAGCAGAGGAAAGCACTGACCTCTGATAGCCTGGCTCGTGGCGGGACTGCGTGTGCTGAGGGAGGGCGTGCCTAGAGCTGCAGGTGTCCTGCTCAGGAAATGCTAGGCCACTTCTTCACAGTGGGCTGTTTGAACACGGTGATCTTTGTAATCCTGCCCTGTGGTGTGGTGGCCCCTGGCCCCATGGTTGTTTCAATTAAAAGACAGTT
Organism: Myocastor coypus; assembly: GCA_004027025.1. Lineage (NCBI taxonomy): Eukaryota > Metazoa > Chordata > Mammalia > Rodentia > Myocastoridae > Myocastor > Myocastor coypus. The sequence goes on along the minus strand of PVJA010005209.1, from coordinate 72,114 downwards.
CCTGAGGTTGGGGAAGTAGCTCAGCAGTCTAAGTGCTAGTCTGGCAGCTACAAGGACCCAGGTTCAATCCTTGGTACCGCATGCTGTGACGGTCCCTCACAGAGTCAGCTACCAAAACTGGATATGGTAGCGTATGCCGGTAATCTGAGTGCTGGCGGGGGAGGCTGAGACAGGAGGATCACCACGAGTACGAGCTGTGTAGTGAGACCCTGTACCAGATAAATACATTTTTTTATTTAAAAATGTTCAGTGCCTTCGCTACACTAGCCATGTTTTAGGCCCGAGAGCCAGTTGTTCCACGTTGCAGAGCGGAACATTTCCAGGTTGGCGTGCCAGCGCCCTGCACCTCTGTGCTAGCTAAGCCGCTGGCCCAGCTGTCCCCAGCCCCTTTCCCCCTAGAGAGCTCTTTCTGTTTTAAATGACTGTGCTGGAACTGGCTTCTGAAAGCAAAGCAACACACCCAGCAGCTCTTCCTCCCTGACTCGGACGCCTTCGGGTCTGCGTTCTGGATTTACCCTTGCTTCTGGTCACGGGGGCATTTGGTTTTCGGTTTGGAGCTGAACTTTATTGCACTCTGCTTGACAGCTGCAGGGAAGGCAGCGAGCATTGCATAGTGTCCCCAGAGCCCCGGGGGTCAGGGGAATGTGCCGCCACTCCCGGCGTCAGCTGGCCCTGCAGCCACCGCTGCCATCTGTGCTGCCGCCCGACTGGGACTTGCTGTGCATGTGCCATCCAGGAATGGCACCCATTCAGCCACAGGCAGCTCCAGCATGTCTCCACCTTGCCCCCTGCCGCTCCTCCCTGTGACCCGTCTCAGTGACGCCTGCAGCTGCCTGGGTTACCCCGGGGGCTCCACTCGGTGGGGCTGCTGGTGCCCCTTCCTGACTTCGGCTCTGTCAGGATGACCAGACCACAGTGTGCCCACTCAGAGGACGCCCCACTCACAGTCCTGACGAGTCCAGGCCTGGCCTCGGGGGGGTCCCCAGATGTGGCAGATGCTTGCAAATGTAAAAGCAGAGCACAGAGCTGCTGAGGGATATCCTTGGCACCCCCACCCCCAGACGAGTTGTCTTGGCTGCTCTCCTTAAGTGGTGGCCTTGTTTTCTGCAAAACAGCAGCTTACATTCCCTGTTCCCCAAGTCTTCTCAGAACACAGACTCGAATTTCAGAATTACAGACATTCTTACTGAGTTGCAGGCTGCAGGGCCTCACCAAATGGTGTCATTACAGTGACTCCTGGTGAAAGCTCATTGAATGGCTTTGCATGACGTTTAATTAAGCTATGTCACCACTGTCAACAGCAGGTGGGTGGAGGAGGTTTGGAAAGGCTGTCTCAGGTAGGTGCAAAGGGTGTGGGTGGTGGGCAGATGTGTCTCAGAGTCTGGACATTGCCCTGGGCTGGCTGGGCAGGATGACTGCTGCCATGTGAGCTTCCTGTTCAGAAATTCCCCAGCCCACCTCAAGCCCCCGCTGACAGCAGCCCAGGGTGTGTGTATGCAAGTGCATTATGCTCCGCTCCCCTCGTGTTGGGGGGAGGCCCCGGCCTTTGTGCCCTGAGCGTCACACAACTGCCTGTCACTCAGTGCATACTGAGTATTGTGCTGAACATGCATCCTGAGACCCACTGTCGGGAGGAGGGGCTCTGAGGTCACTCTTCTGTGTGACTGCTGGATTCACCTTGGGGAAAATTGCCGGATAACACCTCTGGGCCCTGCCTGCTCCTGACACAAGCCCTTCAGACCTGAACGGAAGCTGAGGAGGCTGCCCGACTCTCGGGAAAGGCACGCAGCAAGCTTTGTCTGCCTGCTGAGTGGAAAGGCACAAGCTGTTCGACAAAGTGGAGCTGGCTAAGGTGCGCTGTCAGTCAGGGGGAATTAGGCTGCGGGTAGAGAGGCATTTAAGGTGACCAGGTTGGACAGTGACCATCAGACATTACCTTAAATCTCTTTAAACGTTTCCACCACTGAAGTCACTGGCTTCCTGCACGGGAGCATTCTAAACAGAGGATCTGAAAGTCCAGTCGTGACCCTTGGGCCCGTTCGTTCTGCATCTTGATAACTGAGTGGCGGTTGTCTGGGGAGGCTTAGGTCCCTCTGGGGAAGAATGGGAGGAAGACTGACTGTACAAGTTCTGGAGGCATTAGGATCCTTCCCCAAGGAGACCTGGCCTCGCCATCACTGGGGTTCTGGGTCTGTAAACTGGCTCAAATCTGGGAACTAGTTGAGAGGCCGTGACTGTCTATTACCATGATTTGAAGTAGGTCTCTGTTCTTTTGCCCCATCATTATTTTGTTTATATAAATCTAGCAAACATTTTGTAGGCTTCCCAGCTGTTTCACTTTTGGGAGCACCGTGCCTAATCAGCCAACACCATAGGTCTGTGCATGTCAGCCTATTCTGGTCACTGTTTTGCTTCTGCTGTCTGCGGTGATTAAGTGCCGCCACTTGACCCCTGGCGTTCTGGGTTCCAGTCAAGCCCATTGACCTTAAATTTCCTAATTGAGTAACTGCAGTCCCCACTGTACGATCTGGCATGCAAAGAAGGGCAATGACAGGGCTCTTCAGGGATGCTGGTGCTCCTCTCACAAACCTGTTTCTCAAGGTATTAGCAAAGGGTGTGTCTTCAGGATTATCCCAATGTGAAGGATTAGGCTTAAAATGACAAATCCACTCCAACATCATTACTTAGTGGGCCCATATCAACAAACTCAGCCTGATCCACGTATGTTTTTGCCACCATTATCCCACACTCGTAAAATCCATTCCCATGCCTGCTCATTAGGCCTCTGCTTATAAGAGTTAGAAAACACAAGGTCTTTGGCAGAATAACAGAGCTCTTCATGGATCACATTATGTATCTCACTCACCCTTAGGTGATTTCTGTGATTGAAGTCTGGTTATGGGCCTAGAGGCAAAAATGGGTGCTGTTGGTGGGTCCTGGGGAGTCACAGCATTATCCTGTTTGTTTCACACAGTTGTATTAGGAGACGCTAGTACTGCAGAGGATGAAGGCAGTGATTCCTCTGCCGCAGTGGGCAGGGAATTCTCTTCCTCAGGCAAAATAATTTCATTAGCATCTACAAACGATCTACAGTAGCACCTTCAGCCTCCTCAGGATCCTCCCACACCCCCATTCCAATTGATGGGATCCCGTTCTTTCCCAACCAGTGCCCTCACCTTTGCTTCAGATACCCTTCGAGGCTGAGCACTTAATTTACGTTGCAGTTCAGCCAGTCGAATTATAAGGGACTGCATTTGGGTCTCTGCAACCTCAGCCTTGTGGCTAAGAGAGGAGATTGTCTGTCAGGACATACTTTTAATTTTTTAAAAAAAGTTTAAAATCTTTTTTGAAGTTTTAAATGTTTTATCTGGGTCTGAAGGTGTGCAGTCAAATCTGTGAGCTCCTTATTTTTATACAGAAGTTTGTCTGTTGCAGCTATGACTGACCAAGCGGCATCATTATATTCCCTACTGGACCAAAGATTTTCAGAAGTTGTATGTACAGAATCATTAAATTCCTGACATCTCACAATTGGTGAATCAGGATAACCAAATGGATCAGTGCAGCTTATTGCTTCAAACAGCTCATGCCAGGGGTTTCTAGTACACTCCTTAATACCAGAAGAGACCATGGTGTCTTTAGGTCTCTTCCAATCTTGGAGCCAACTCCAGGAACTCCTAAATCTATTAAAAAATGCCATCATTATATTGTTTCTCTAGAGCCACTCCTGGTACCATATTCTGTATCGGTCAGGGTTTTACCTAGAGGAGTAGAACAGATATAAGGAATGGATATTGACACAAAATATACAATCTATAAGGAATTATAAGATTGGCTTACAATAGTCAGCCACAGAGTCAGATGCGGAGGTGTGAAGAGGGTGTCTGCATGCTCCGGACTGAAGAATTCAGTCCCGAGGTCTGGACTTCACTGCAGCACTCCGTGTAAGTCTCTGTCCATCTGCTGATGGGTCTGCGATGGAAGACTGAAGTGTCTGTAATGGATGCTGAAGAGTCTGCAACGGATGGTGAAAAATCCAAGCTGGAGGCTGTTCTACAAAGTACTGTCTATGGTCCCAAACATAAGCCTGAGGGGATTTGACCTTGGAAGACACAAAAAAATGAATGTTTTGTTAAAGAGGTCTTGCTTTGACTTGCCCTTGATCACCCAGAAAAAAAAAAAAAAAAAAAAAAAAAAAGCTTAATTACAGTACCTGAAACACAGAGCTAGATTGGAGAAATGAGCTTTAGGAGGCTTAGATCAGTAGCCTCCGACATTACAAGCCTCACTGGTGGCCCACTGCAATTGCAGAACATTTGACTGTGTATGCATCTGCTTCCTCTTAGTCCAAAGAGAAGAATTTTCTTTTTCTTCTTATCAACATCAATAGGGAGGTGGGTCATGCCCACACACTGTGCTCTGTAGAACTATTGTGAGGACAATATGCAATGTGTCAACTTTTAAAAAAAGAAAGGGGAAAAGAAAAAAAAAGTAATGTTGATTGAATGTGTTAATGTTTGTTTGATCAATCTTATATACCTATATCTATTCATCTAAACTGATCTGATGATGAAAATATGTAATATAACCATTGTTAAATTTAAATAATAAAAGTATCAAATCATGGGGAAAAAAAAGCAAAAGAGTCTGCGCTGCCAGCCAGACGATGAAGCCCAGGCTGAATGCGAAGACTGAAGCTTCTCTGCTGAAGTGAAGTCTTGACTCCCTCTTCAGCCCTTTAAAAAGTCTCTTTGTGCTCAGTCATTCTGATGTGGGCCCATTGCACCCTAGGGTGGAACCAGTCATACCCCTGGTGGGTCCTTGATCCCGCTCTAGGGAGAAAGCCAATCATATCCTAGGCGGGCCTTGGTCAGTCTCCAGGGAGGAACCAATGGTACCCCAGAGCGGGGCTCCCACCAACAGGGAACTGGGCTGCTGAGTCATCCAGCCAAGTTGACACATCGTATCAGCCACTAGAGTAGAGATGACTCGGTTTCTTGTTTTTTCCCACCACTTAGTAGCTGTGCTGGATGTACCTTATCATAGGTTTTTTATTTTTATTTTTTTCATGTTGCGCAGTGCAGCAGAGAAACAGGCTGAAGGAAAATGGGAAAGGGGCTTTATCTTCTTTGAAGACATGGAGAGAATGTGAGGAAGATGAATTTTCTCCATTAGAACAAAGGGAAGCGGAGGCTTCCATGGCCTTTTGCCAGCGGTAGAGTTTGAAGGGAATGTCTAGATATCCCTGAGGGAGCTGACTGGGGGTCTTCCCTGAGGCAGTGGGAAGGGTGGAAGGAACTTGCACCCTGGGCCGAGTTGGAGAAGAAGGGGGAAGTGGTTTGGGGGAGATGGGCCCTGGCTTATGGGCATTGGCCATATTAGATGACCACTAAAATGATTTCAGCAGCTCATGCTAGGGCCAGAACCTATCACCTCGCTCCAGTTGAGTGTTTGTAAGGGGTTGCTGGATGCAAATTTGTATAGTTTGGTGTGTCAGGGTTGTAAATACAATGCACAGAAGACCTAAAAGAATTTAAGGTGGCCCTGAGGAAGGGTTAAGTGGGTGCTGTTGGAGTGGGGCAGACGTTTTGAGGTTGAGAAGCAGACTCACAGGAGCCTGGTGGAAGTGTGCCCCCGAGGACGCTGAACCAAAGGCTGAGGACTGCCTGCAGAGGTGGCCCTCCTGCGGCCCCCGTCCCCAGGCCCGTCTATGTGTGTGGCTGTGAGCCACCTGCAGACACACTCGGCTCTGCTCCCGGGGCCCCTGGGGAGGTTTGCACACACAGATTTGCACGCTGGAGATGGTCAGGTTCTCTGATGGAGAGATTCTTCTCGCCTGTTCATTTCCTTCTGTCACCGGCATCGTTAGGCCTTCCCTGCTGCTGGACAGGAACGCCTGTCCTTCGGATGGCGGCGGGGATCAGATGAAACGTTCTGTGCTTCTGGCATGCTCTCTTTCCTGAAGAGAGGGCCTGGGAGGAGGGCTGGAGCAATGGCACTGTGCACAAGGCGGGCTCTGTCCCTGCTCCACTTCCTGGGTGCCTGTCCTCTGTGCTGGGAACTCAACCTTCTCTGCTGGTTACGGTGCCCAGCCTGTGCGCAGCAGTGCCTGCCATTCCTCGGAGCTTGGCCCAGCAGGCAGAGCTCCGGGCTGGGCCTGTGGCTTGCGTATTGCCGAGTCTGTTTCGCCTCTGAACAAGGTTGGGTTGGGAGTGTTGCTCTCACGCCCGTCTGCGTGTTCACTCCATTCTCCAGTCTCGTCTGTGAAACCATCCGCGGTAGTTCGCGGGCCAACGCGCACACAGGCATTTACAGTTCGTGCACGCGCATCATGTGCGCGCGTCCCTTCTGCCACTGCCCGGGGCTTGGAAAGCGGCACACCCCAGCGTGGAGGTGGACAGCACCTAGGCCGCGCTTACACTGAACAACTCAGGAGGGTCGTCCCCTTATGAACTGACTCAGGAGCCCGTGGCCCGGAGCACTGTGTCGAGGCTCTCGCTGGCCAGCGCAGCACTCACCTACTGGGAGCCCCGAGGACCTCCGGGGCTGAGGAGCATGGCTCAGGTGCTGCAGACGAGGTGGGGAGTCCAGAGGGGAGAGGGACGAGTTGCCCACCTCCTCCCTGGAGGATGTGCCTGAGGGAGAGATGTCCAGCTCAAGGGCCTACACATCCAGACACTCCCCAAGGACTGACCCTGCCAGGGCACGAAGGGTGTGAAAGCTGTACCATCAGGGGCAGTCCTGTGGCCCCCTGGCACCAGGGGCCCAGAGGAGTTGGCTCACGTGCTCAAGTGTGCAGCTTGACTACCACCCTCTGCCTCCCATCTTCGTGAGGATAGAATCTATGTTGCTATAAATGCCGGGTTTCCTTGAGGCCCCTCTGTCTCTGCTAGGACGTCAAATGCAACCCACTTAGGCTGCGTACCACTTTCTGGCAGCTGCATCCAAAACAAGAGGTGAAGTTGATAAACTCTGCCGACTCCAGCCCACCTGACACCTTGCGTCACAGCAGGTGGAACCCACGAGCCAGGCGCCGCCTTTGTTTTGAGGCTCCTTGGACTGTGACGTGAGGGGCAGGCTCCCAGCGCCACTGAACTTGAACCAGCCGCATCCCAGGGGCTGGAGCCAAGTGTCACTGGCAGCTCCCAGGTTGGACAGCAGGGACAGAGTTTTAGTTTTAATTTAAACCCCGTTGGCTTGACCTTCTGCCCAGAGTCTGCCAGATGAGAGCTGCCCGCCTCTCCAGGGCACCTGCCGAAAGCGTGGCGCACAAGTCCTGTGAGTCCTGCGTTGGGGCCCCTCTGTGTCGGGGGCCAAGGGCCCCTTGCTTGGCCAGTGCTGGTCTGCCACCAGTGGGTGCGCAGAAGATCTGCTGTCCCTTCCTTCCCGATTGATTTCTATTTGGCCGTTAGCTCTGAGCTTTTGGCAACTCACCGCGCAGAGTGTGTGTGTGTGTGTGTGTGTGTGTGTGTGTGTGTGATCGTCCTCATTGGCTCTGCTAATTGGCCCTGGGAACAAAAAGTGCATTCACCACAGCCTGGCCTGTGCAGCCTCCTCCAGGAGAGAGTAGGCTTGCTATTCCTGAAATCCAATCCCTCCTGCAGTGCTAGACAAAAGCCCCATGTGTGCAGGCTTGGGACCTGATAGGTTGCCTTTGTGCCGAGGAAAAGGAGTCTTGCTTGGCCGGGACAGGGCTGCCCGAGTGCGGGTCTCCTAGTGCAGGGAAAGGCACGGCGCTCACAGGACGCTCCTGGGCAGCCCCCTGTGCCAATACGCACCCACAGTGGGTCCTAGCAGGACGCAGGACGGTGCTGGCACTGGATTGGTACAGAGCCCGGGGAAGCCAGGGCTTGGGCTCTGCAGCGTCAAGGTGGCTGGTGGAGCTGTACAGGAAAGGCCGCCCAGCTAGGACTTCACTGTCACCAGGGTGGGAGTGGAGGCCACCTGACCACGAAGTGGCCCCCCTCAGGAACTGTCGCCGTGTGGCGTCCAACTCCTGCTGCCCGAGCCTGCTCTGCGCCTTTGTGGACACGGACAAACCTCTGCTTCCTGCGCCGAAGCATAAAGAAATGGCCTCTGCCCCTCACCTTTCTCCAAGCATTGTGGGAGAGACCTTCAGAAATGACAAACGTGAAGAGGCAGTAATGCAGCTCACGGCACCAACCCGCACCCCAAAGTAGCCAGCGTGTGCACCCCGCCGTGACGGCCGGACAGCCTCTCAGCAACTGGTCTCAGAGTCACTGCCTCTGCTGCAGAGCTCCTGCCTGCCTGTCACAGATGGACACAGCCACATAATTTGAGCCAACCTGTTTGTCCGCCTGGGCGGTCTAAGTCCTAGATATCAGGGTTCTGTCCCTGCTGAAGTTAGAAGGTGCCCAGTTCTGTCACCTTGCAGAGGAGATCAGGAAACGGTTGTGGTCCCCGGATCGCCTCTCTCCTCTGGCAGGTGGAAGGTGGCATGGGTGACAGTGCTGGGCTGGAGCCGGCCTGAGTCCGGGCTGCTGAGGCAACAGGGCCTGGCCCCGGGGAAAGGTGCTGTGCTCCGGACCCAGCTCCCTGGGCCTCCTGGGCCTCCACACTTCCAGATGCTGCTGTCAGCGGCTTCTTGTGAGGAAGGTGCTCTCTCGTTGTGCCTCTCTGTCCCCTGGTTGCCCACCTGATCACTTAAAACCTGTTGGGCAGAATTGTTCATCCTGACATTCATGTCAGCTGGTGGCAGGGTCTCAGGGAAGCCTGTTGAATTTGACATTAAAAAAAAAATTTACTGTTGAGAAATTCACAAAGCACAGAGGGGACCATCTCACCGGCGTCCCTTGCTCTGTGTCACACACCTGTGTCCTCAGTTCTGGAACAGTTCAAAATCCCGGAGGGGGCCGAACCCAAGCACAGCCGTGCCTGTCACCTCTCTTTTGGCCCCACAGCCCCAGTCTGCTCCCTGTCTCTGTATTTAACTGCTCAGGACATTTCTTAGAAGTGAACTCGCAGACTTGGTGGCCATGTGGGTCTGTCTGGCACCTTTCAGTCAGTGTTCCTGAGATTCCTCAATGGCTGCAGCCTGTACCAGCACACCATGTTGTCATGCCTGAGTAATATTCCATCGCACGGAGAGAGCGTCCATCACTTATTCATTCCTGAGCACTTCCATCCTGGCCCCGTGCCGGGCGCTGTGGGCGCACACATGCTTCTTTTTGGGTCTTTTGAGAGCTGAACTGTGGCTGAGCTGGGGTTATTCTGTATGAGATGCTGAAGAACTGGCCAAGCTGTTTCCGTTATTTATTAGGAGTGGCTGGCATGTGGAGGTGCTGGTGCTGGCCTGCTGTCCAGGCGGCCATCTGCCTTCCCCACTTCCGGTGTCCTCCCTGCAGCCACAGTCCCCTCGGCTGCACGGGAGTCTTTGGCAGGCGGAGTCCAGGGAGCCCAGGTGTTCCCCTCCTAGGATAAGTGATACTTGCTTTTTAAAAAATCAGGCACTGTCTGTTTATTGATTGCTCTCTGAGACAAGAGGCTTGATAGTAGCCCAGGATGGCCTTGATCTGCCAGGGATCCTCCTGCCTCAGCCTCCAAGTGCAGGGCTTACTGTGTGCACCATCATAGGCCTGGGGGGTGGCTGGCAGAGATGTCCTCGAGTGCCCTGTTTATGAGCATCTTCTGGAACGGAATCCTGTGGCCCTGTTGCTCCTTGAGGGCCGCTGTGGGCCTCTGCTCTTCAGAGGGTGGGGCTTGGGCCATAGCTCAGGGTGAAACGCCACCCAGGCTCAGCCACAGGGTGTGCCCGTGACCCAGCCCCTGTGGGAGCCTGGCTGTCCCCCAGCAGCAGCCTCCTGCTGGAGCTCCTGCGGGCCCCAGGGCCTGAGCCCTTTCCCAGGGAATCACAGCCCTGTGGTTAGACCTCAGCTTTCCCGTAGCTACCAGTGGGATGTGGGGTGAGAGTCCCTTCACGAAGCTGACAGACCCCTGGAGGGCCTCAGACTTCTGCTTCCTCCTTGGCCTCCAAAGTATGATGCTTTTCCACCTCTGATTTTAGTTTTTCAAGCATGGATGTTGAACCCAGGGGTTCCCTCTCATGCCAGGCAAGTGCTGTACCAGGAGCTACATCCCTGGCCCTTTGTAAAACATTTGTTTTGAGACAGATCATTGGTAAGTTTCCCCGGGTTCCTTTAAGCTTAGGCTCCTCCTGCCTCAGCCTCCTGAGTACCTAGGATTACAGGCATGCAGCGACACACCTGGCGGTTGTTTGGGGTTTTAGGGACTGAGTCTGGAATGAAAGGCCCCCACTTAAAAAGAAAACCAATGGGCTGGAGTAATGACTTGTGGGCACTCAGATGTCCTGAAATCAGATGATGACTAGTGTCCAAGCCAGCAGCACAGAAAATAACTGCAGACACGGATTGTTGAAGTAGCGTTCCAACAGGAAACTGTTCTGTAGCTCACTCACCCCAAGACAGTGTGAAGGGGTCCTTCAGCGCCTAGCTTCATGGAACAGCTTCTGGGAGGCATGAAATGTCCCTTCTGTCCTAGGGAAACTTGCCCCTGAGGTGGTCCAGGGTTCCACCTGCAGTCACCCCAGGTCAAGGTGGGCATTTGTTCTCCCTCCCTCCCTCCCTCCCTCTCTCTCTCTCTCACACACACACACACACTCTCTGTCAGTCACCCCCAACCCTCCACTCCCAGCAGTATGGCTATGTATGTTGGCATTTCTGCTTGTCACCTGTGGCCTCTCAAGCATCCCCAGCCCCTGACTGCTCAGCCACCCACCCTGTGTCTGGATGGGTAGGGGCTGTTGAGTGCTGTCTCCTCCAAAAGCCCATGGTGCCCCGCTGAGGAAATCCGAGCCAGCCGGCTACCGCACCAGCTTGAGGCACCCACGACACCTTGGCCTGTCGGGTCACGGGGCTGGTCACATGCACAGCGATGTGTGCCGTTTTCCTCGGTAGCTTGCAGATCAGCAGATGCTGAATTTGGGGACTACTCTCCCACAGCTTTGGGGACCTGTGAGAGTTCTCAAGTGTGACTTGCATCAGAAGCCCGGGGTATGCTTTGCAGGGAGTCTCAGCTGCCAGAACACTGCCAGTGGAGCCCTAGAGAAGCTAAGCAGAGGGAGCTTGGGGTGGCCCTCCACCTGTCTCCCCATCACCACCAGCAGGATGTGGTGTGCGTGCCCTCCTGGCTTCCCAGGGTCCCAGCGTTCTGTCCTGATCCTATCTCCTGGAATTGCTTTCCATGCAGAGTGACACTGAGAGGCAGCTCTGGCCAGGGTTTAAGTAACTTGTCTGTGGAGTGTTTCTGGCATTGGGAAAAGACGTTTAGAACCTATCCATTCCCATTGTCTTCTCTGGAGGGTTTGTCTCCGGATGCTTCTGTGTCCTGAGCTTAAATGCTGAGATGGTTCCAGTTTCTAGAACCACGTGGTATGTCCCCCAAAGCAAAACTGATTTGTGCTTGATTCAGAGTGAAGGCCAGTGCCCTGGCCCCCTTGGAGCCAGCAGGGTCAGGCAGGAAGCCCGGCCCCGACATCACTGTCATGAGGCCCTGGTGGCGGCCACCACGGCAGAGCAGCATGTGGGTGTTGGTCCTGAGACCTTTGGAGCCAGTGCTTCCCTGGCAGGTCAAGCTGCACCTTGTGCTCTGTGAAAGGTGTGAGGTGCTGTCCGCTCCTGGAAAGCCTGAGGAGCTGAGGAAGAGCGCTTCTGGTCGTCCTGTATTCCCTGGGCTTTCCTGTTGCTGATCTCGGGCTGGGTTCATGCAGGGACCAGTCTTCAGGAAGTGATGCACCCTCCGAGCTGCAGGCATAGCCACAGTGCTGTAGCCCAGGCTATGGTGCCCTTTGCTCTGGGCAGTGCCACAGAGCCGTGCCACCTCAGCCGGCTGCCTTTTTGGTGTGGAAGGCCAGGAGGAGGTGCAGCTCAGTAGTGGCTGGTAGCCAGGGCTGCCTTTGCACATTACACTTGGGTTAAGGAAGGCACCCACACCTTCATCACAGGGCGGAGAGATGGAGTGGAGTGCGTTGCGCCCCTCAGAAGGCACGTGGTCATCCTGACACTTGGTGTTTGCAGATGCAGTTAGCTGGGGAGCAGGCAAGCTGGGTCAGGATGGCCTTTAACCCAAGTGTTGGCACAGTCATTGCAGGACGGCTGTGTGATGGAAGGGTGGGGCCAGGGTGCCGGTGGTCACTGCAGGAGCCTGGGGAGGACTGTTCTGCCCGCAGCCTCGGGGGCAGGGCCTGGCAGACGCCTTGACCTCAGACGAGCATCTGCAGCTGTTCTGAGCCGCAGCTCTTCTGAACCACCCTGGAACTGCCCAGCGGTGACCCCTGGCTCCAGAGTGTCTCTCCGCTGCTCACGCCCCTCGCCCTGGGCTGCTGTGCCTCTGCATCCGTTCCTTTTCCCAGTGGATACTCTGAGCTCGCCGACTGCCTGTGGTTGCTGGGGCCGGCGTGGCTGAGCTCTGGCCCTTTCCCCTTGGGCTCTCACTTTTTGCTCCTGGAGTGATCCCTGCTTCCTGCTTAACTAAGGAGCTGCTCCTCAGCCCCCAGCATCTGGAAGCCCCCTTCCTGCTGTTCTGCCTGGTCCAAGGAGCCTCTCCCGACATCCTCAGCACCAGCTCCCCCTTTATTGTGGTTCCCTCTCTTTCCTATTGCTCTTTTAACAAAGTACCATGTGCTTTATGGCTTGAAATAGCCCAGATTTATGGGGCTAAGACCAGAAGTCCAGGATGGGTCTTTCTGTTTCCTTTTGCTTGTGAGTCAGGTTCTTGCTAGTAGTCCAGGCTGGCCTTGAACTCCCTGTACAGCCCAGGCTGGCCACAAGTTTGCAGTGGGACCCTCCTGCCTCAGCCTGCCAAGTGTTACAGGTGAGTACCACCGCCATGCTTTGTAAGGGCTACGGGCAAGGACTGGGCCCCTTTCCAGCCTCAGTGGCTCCTGCGCTCCTTGGGTAGTGGTCCTGCGTTACTTTCACCCCAACTCCTCTGTCCTGGGCCTCTCTGCCCCTCACTCTGCTTCCTTCTGGTAGGGTCTCTTGGGGTCCGTTGGGAGCTCTGGCATCTCCCAGACTCCTGCAGGAGCCTCAATGGTAACTGCATGTTCTGCCGGGCTGGGTGTTTCTGGGGCATCGTGTGCAGGCGAGGCACAGCCCCTGGATGGCCCGCTCGTGAGAGCCCCGAGCGCAGCCAGCTCCTGGGCCGGGCTGCAGGGAGTCCCGAGTGCCAGGCTTGTGGGTGTGGATGCAGCTCCGTTCTTGGGCAGTTTCCTGTGGGTTTCTGTGGAGTCTGACAGTCCCCTTCACTCAAGGGGACACTGGGATGGGGGTGGTGGGGGGTGAGGAGCCCACTGGTGCACAGAGGGTGCCAGGGCCTGCCGCTCCTCGTCTCACAGCTCGCTGGGGACTGCAGAGAACCCCTGTGCTGCTGCTGGCTGTGGAGCCAGTGCATGTTTGGATGGCTGGATGCGAGACTGCTCAGTAAAGACGGCTGTGGGAAGGGGGTTGTAGGAACCCCTGGTGGGTAACATGCACTAGGAGAGCAGGCTCTTCCCCTGCTGGTCTCCGCATGGATCCTCTTCTCCCCCTGGTCCTGCGATGCTGGGGCCTCCTCCCAGCCTGGGGCTCCCGTTGCTGACTTGCGTCCTTCCCTTGGCAGTTGTGTGTGACCGTTCCAGTTGTGTGTGTCCATGTGCTGAAGTCTGCATGAAAAGCTGCCCCCACAGCTGATCAGAGGGTGCCCGGCACTGACCTCAGTTCCCAAATTCCGGTTTTGGATTTCCATAAGTTCTGAGTGACAGAGGGTTTTATTTTCCTTTTTGAAGATTTGCGTTCAGCCTGGCGAATGGCATAGGTTACAGACTAAGGACACCCTGAGTGCCAGGGCAGCTGCAGCTTAGTGGTGGGCTCCTTGAGCACCGCTCTGGCATGGTCACTTGGTACAGTGGGGGACGGTGCTGCCCAAGGAGGCCTTGTTGACCTTGGATACACTGGGGCCACATTTCCCAAGTGTCCCCCTCTTGGCTCCCTGTGCCCTGGAGGCCTGCTGCAATGGCAGGTGTGTGGCTGTCCGCAGCTGCGCCTGGGCCCTCGGGGCGCCCGAGCCATGCCCACCGCAGGGCCCGCTGTCCTCCAGAGGCTGCTTGTAGAATCAGCTTGGTGGAGGGGGGATGACCCAGGGGACATGCGGCGGTCGCTGGAGTGCTGGCCTCTCTGGGAAGGAGGGTGCGCAGGGCCTGCTGGGAGAGGAGGGGCCGAGAGCTGGGGGTGGGTGGGAAAGCTCTTGCCGGGAGCATTGTTGAATCCCCTCACAGCACTGAGCCTCAAGCCACTCTGAGGGGAGGGACTGAAGGAAGCAGCGTGCCTGTATATTGCTCAAGGATCCTGTGGCCCTGGGCGGGCAAACAGGTCTGGGCTACAAGGCTGATAACCACTCTTCCCTTGGCGCAATGTGGTTCTGGCAAGGTGCTGGCACCCATATCGCAGCCGTGTCCTTGGCCTCAGCCCAAGGTGGGAGCTGTGTGCGGATGGCCCGCAGGAGGCCTGCGTGGCAGAGATGTTGAGTGAGAGGGACCCCCCTCAAACGGGAGCCAGGAGCCGGGAGCCGGGATGTCTGTCAGCAGCAGAGCGCCTGCTGGCAAGTGCGAGGTCCTGAGCTCTGTTCCCAGTGTCCCCCTCCCCCAGAGGGAGCGGGAGCTTGGCACCCTCTCTGGCAGGCGAGTTTCGGGGAATCTCAGTGAGTGTCAGCCCAGACGCTGGGGCTCTCTGGGCTCTCTGGAGGAGCTGGTGTTGGTCACAGCCTGGGGAACATGGGCCCTTACAGGTGGAGGGGAGGCGTCCCCTGGTCCTCCAGGGACACAGAGATAGCTGCTCGCAAATGAGACACAGTGACAGCCACAGCCTGTCTTTAGAAGCAATGTCTACATGTTGTTTTAGTAGGACTTACAATGGTCATGATAAACTTACGGGAACTGTGTTTAATTTTGATTATTTTAGTCTGCAGAAATTGTAACCTGCTTGATTTGAGTGGTGACTGTTTGCCATGAACTCTGCGTTTTAGAAGAAGCCATAGGATTCTTGCCTCATTGAGTAAATGATGTCTGCTGGCTACATCACCGGCATAGGTCTAGACACAGTGCTCAAGTGCGGGGAAAGCTTTTGGCTTTGAGGTTTTAAACTGTGCCTTCACATGATATAGGAGAAAAGTGAATCGGATTCAGAGAGGAGGATATGTGTAGATCAATTAAAAATTTTGCTCTCCAGAAATCAGACCAACGTAGTAAATAAAGTATTCTTCAAGCAATGAAAAGAGGCCTTGGTGGGGCCTTGGTGGCAGGCTGACAGGGGCGGCTCTGGATTCTCAGCTTGACCAGATGCCCACATGGTCTTGCAGGTGCTGCCCCCTGCTGGTGACTTGAAATACGCCACTGCTGTACCATCTGACAGCAGTAGACAGTGTTGTAAAAAATACATGTTATTTTTTTAAATATTACTTTGTATTAAAAGTAAAGATGAAAATGAGGCGCCGAGGTGGTCTCTCTCAGTGCCTCTCCTCGCCTACCACAGAAACAAGAGTAGCTGTGGCCTGTCCAGCGTCAGACTTCCTCTGCAAGGGCGTTTCTTCCCCTCGCCGTGCTTTCCTTCCGCTGTGTGCGGAGCCAGGCGCTGCGCTCGGTGCTTCATGAGATGCGGTCCTTAGTTCTGCTCTTCTAGAGAGAAGTCGTGGATGCGACGCGTGTTTTTCCAGGTTCAGCCCTGACTGTGAGAACATGGAGATGCTTGGTAAAGCAGGTGTAATCTCTGCTTCTCCAGGAGCGGCAGCTGGTGTCGGGACCCTGGGGGGGAAGTCAAGGTGCGGAGCACAGGGACAGCAGATGGGGGCCCTTGGCGGCAGGTGTGGCCCCAGGGACCTATTTCAGGCCTGGAGGCTTGCTCTGATTTCTCCAGGAAGAGAGCTGTGAGGCACTGTCAGCCAGCTGGTGTAATTTATGAGGCGCAGAAGCAACTGCTGGGCTTCTCCCCACTCAGAGCTGAGTTCAGGAACCCCAGGGCTGCAAACCTCAAAAGCAGCCGCCACACCCCTCCGGAGTCGGAGTCAGGAGATAGATTCCTTCTCAGAAGGTGAGCGTCGCTGACGCCCGGATGGCTCCTTTGGGTGCTTGTAGCCCCACTGCTGTTTCAGGTGTCTGCTCGGCTGACCTTGAGCCACAGTGCTGACCTTGGTGTGTGAGTGTGACATGCTGGATTGGGAAAGCTGAGGCAGGAGGATCCGAGGTTCAAGGCCAGCTGTGGTCAGTAAGTTTAAGGCTGACCTGGATTACATAGGAGGGCCATGTATGTCTCAAAACTTGCATGGATCATAACCAAGCAAGGTAGTGTTCGCAGCTCCGCCAGTGCCTGCTGGCTTAAAAGAGAAGCCTGGGCTTCTGGGAAACTCATTTTCAGCAGCTGCCAGTAGGTGGAGGGAGTGAGACACATAAGAGTGCTGGGGTGTGTGTGTGTGTGTGTGTGTGTGTGTGTGTGTGTGTGCGCGCGCGCGTGCGCGCGCGCATGCTCACAGGCACCTGAAGGCAGTGCATTTTATAGCTGATGATTTATACACAGTCAACAGATACTGCCGCTGACAGCGGTATGGAGTGGCAGAAGCTAAGTGCAGAAGCTTAGTCCTCTTTGAAAACTAAGAATAATTTCCGCATTTGCTTGTTTTGTTAAGAACCATTTAAGAATAAATGTGTGTCAGGTAGGATTTAGAAATGCGATGGAGAACCACAAGATCGGAGTATTTTCTTTTAAAAAGCACAGTTGTATGTTGCTTTGCGTACCTACACAGTGCAGAGCGGGCATTTCTCTAGCTCCTGCGGTTGTGCACCTGCAAGTGGTGGTGTGATTTGCAGTGCCACAGCAGCCTGCTTTGACCCAAGAGGAGCCATGATGCTGGCTTTCTTCAATTGGGCCACACTCAGTGAAGCCCCTTCAGCCCTGTGCTTGGGATCTGAGGCAAAGCTCATAGGCTGCTGTGGAGCCCAGCTATGGGGCCTGGGCCCCACATCACCTCTGCTGTCCCTCTGAGCTTGTGAATGAGATGTCTAGAGCCGTCCTCAGATCCCTGCACTCCTGGCTTGTGGATCATTCAGCGTGAACTTGAGATTTGCTGAGTTAGTGCAGCAGACTGAGAAGCAGCTGTATTGTCGCTGTGTGGCTGACACCTGTGCCACCCCACGCATCGCCAGGTGGGGTCTGGTCGGATGTGGCCCTGCAGGGGTCCCGGCGTGGCCTGGGTTGCCTCTCACCCACTCCCCTTCCACGGCTTCCCGCCACCCTGTGGGTCACTTCGCCACTGCCACCACCCCCGCACCACCCTGCATGGGAGCCCGAGGCTGGGGGTGCAGCTCCTGCAGCCAGGAGCCACCAGGAAGCCCTCCCTAACATCCCAGCCGTGCCAGGAAGTGACTGCGATGCCACCTTCACTGGACTCGGGGCCAAGTCCTCTGGTTCCTAAGGATAATTAATTTCTAAAGACTAAAGAAATGGAGATGGGGAACAGGCCACTGAGCCCCAGAGGTTGTCAGGACACCTCAGCCTGCCGACACGTCTGGATCAGGGGACTTTTGGGGAGCACAGGACCGCCTCACTTTCTGGATGTCACCTGAGAAGGAGGCCTGCGTTGCCCGGGTGAAGCTGCAGGGTTTGCAGATCGCACCCCTTGCATCTGGACAGGAAGAACCGGGAGAGCGAAGCCCTCGACAGGTGACCCAAGGGACAGCGGGTAACGGATGCCCGGGGAAGGCGTCACCTGTTTGAGACCTGAGAGGCTGGCGAGAGGAGGGCATTCGCCTCGTCTGGGAACAGCGAGCTGTGACGCTGTGATGATGTGCTCTTCCTGAGTGCTGTTCAAGTGCGTGATCTGAAATCCAGAGAGCCGAACTGCAGAGATCTCTGGAACCCATTCACAGCAAGCCCGACCTCTCTGTGCTCCCCAGCTCCCAGAGAGCGTCGCGAACTCCCCACACCCTCCCTGGGCTCGATCCTGGCTGGGAGGAGGGCAGAGTCCAAGATCGAGGTGTCCTTTCCCACTCAGCCTCTCCCCAGCTGGCAGAGATTGCCGCCTCACTGTCCTCTCCCATCCTTTCTGCTGTGCAGGGAGGAGGTGGAGGTGTCCCCTGGCTCCTCCCGTAAGGATGGCCCTGGGGTCCCACAGTGGCCGCCGAAAGGCTGTGCCTTTGACCTGCACATGGGGCCCAGGGCCAGCGGTCGCATCTGTCCCGGACTCCTGGGCTGCTCTCCAAGCTGTTCTCTCCAGTTCTCCTCTCCTTAGCAACCCATCCTCAAAGGAGACTCCAGGATGACCCCAAGACCCATGTGCTCCATGCCCACAGTGGTTCTAGGGTGTGGAGGAGGCTGGGCCCTCACTGTTGCCGGGGTGACCGTCCTGCCTGTCTGTGTGCGGCTGGGGCTGTTGAGCCAGGACCAGGTGGTGGTGGTGGGGAACAGTCAGCAGAGACAGGGTCTGCGCTCTGGCCTCCTCTTCCCCGTTCTCATTCCTGCCTGCTCTCAGCTTCACAGTGGCGCCCTGTGGTCAGTGGGCCTTGGCCCCTTCCCTCTTCCCAGTCACCCCCCACAGTTTCTTCTGCTTTCTGTAGCAGTTACCGAGATCTGGCACACACTTTGGGGTGTTTGCTTCTGGCCAGATCTCCAGTGCTGGACCAGAAGGTCCCCAGGGCCCTGATGTATCCTGCACACTGAGAGCCGAGTGGGGTTCTTTGGGGAGGACACATTGTAAACGATTTCATGTAGCCTAGAGGGGAGCTTTAGCAGAGGCACCTGTAAAGCTGTGATGCCTTGGCAAGTGGGTTTCTGGTGATACCTCCTCTTTTGTACACAAGATGTGTCAGGCGCTGGAGGTGTGAAGCTTTCGGACATTTCCCAGTTACTGTTCCGTTTTGTGGAGGCAGGCTCTGCTGCGCAGTACGAGCTTGTCGCACACTCACCGCGTAGCCCGTGGCGGCCCCACTGCCTCAGCCTCCCGAGTGCTGGCCTGTGCCACCACACCCACCTCAGCTTTTTAAAAAACTTGTGGGTGCTACATGAAAAGGCAAGGGGTGCACTGCTGACGGGTGTGTGGCAGGCAGGGGTCGGCTCTGGACAGTCAGCATCCACACCTCGATTGCCCCTTCCTGGGGGCGAGAAGCCTCCTCCCCTCTCGCGGTGCCGAAATACAGGGCGAGTTGTTATAAACCGCGCTCACCCGGTGGCGCCGCAGCACCACGGGCCTCGCTCGCCCTCCAGGCTGCGGTGCTTGGGTCCTGCCGTCCAGCCCTCTGTCCTTTCCTCCTCCTGCCCACTGCCGCTTGCGGCAGTGGCCTGTGGCTTTGCCCCTCCTGGCTTTGCCCTCCCCGTGGGAGAGGGCCACTCTCTTCCCCCTGCACAGCCTGGCTGTGGGTGTGGGGGCAGCGCGCATCTCCCAGGGACTTTGAGTCCGCAGTCCCTGGCAGCTGACCAGGTCATCTACTTCTGGTTGTCAGCGTCTGGGTCATGGGCGTAGGGGCAGTCCACAGGGTACCCACCAGTGGCACCCACTCCGTCACCCCTGTGTCACAAGCTGTGCTTGGCGCTGATTCCCGGGCTGGCTCCTCTGTTGCTTCTGGAACGCTATTAATAGGTCCCCTATCTCAAGACTCGAGATGCAGACTGTTGCCCCCAGCTGGGTCTTGCCCAGAGAGGAGGCCTGGACGCCCCACGTGCTGCGTGTCCGCGGTAGCGTGGGGTGTACGGCCTGGGTTGGGGGTTAACAGAGCTGCATGTGGGATGTGGTGCTTCCCCGCTGCACAGGGGGAAGGGCTGTGCCTCTGAGTCTGGCACGCTCTCTCTCTGCTCGGACCTGGGCCCCCCCAATTGGTGCAGAAGACAGAGCCGGGTGGGACCTGCAGGCTTTATAGGAGAGTGGTGCACAATCTTATTACAGAGCAGTCTGCTGAGAAATGCGGCTCCTGTCAAACTGTCCTTTTCATCCCCCGTGGTACCCCCACCCAGGCTGGAGTGAGCCACCCAGGCATGTGGGAGGAGCGGTGCTCTGGTGCCAGGCTGATACCCACCCTCCAGGGTGCAGGCTGACCATCGTCCTTCCAGTGCCTTCTTCCTTCTGTCACTTGGTGGAGCTGGGCCTGGGGCTTGGACGGCCCTGGGCCCTCTCAGCAGGCATGCTGGGCGGGCAGTTTGGAGTTCCATCCAGGCTCCCCCAGTGGGGAGGCTTCTCCTCAGGTCTGGAGGGCTGAGGAGGGCTGCAGGCCAGGCCCGTGCACCATTCTTTGAGGATTTGTTGGTATCGTAGACTTTTCAAATGATAGGTTTTCCTGGGTAGGTGTTGCATCCAAATACTGCTGCTCGGAAAGCGCGCCCGGCGGAAAGTGTGCCCGGCAGAAAGTGTGCCCGGCGGAAAGCGTGCCCGGCGGAAAGCGCGCCCAGCCGAAAGCGCGCCCGCCCGGCGGAAAGCGCGCCCGGCGGAAGGCGCGCCCGGCGGAAAGTGTGCCCGGCCGAAAGCGCGCCCGCCCGGCGGAAAGCGCGCCCGGCGGAAGGCCCGCCGGAATCTGCTTCCTGTGCAGCACGAGCGTGCTCAGCCCCAGGACACTGCGCTCCTAGTCCCATGCTCGCAGGCACGGTGCTGGGTCTGTCCGGTCCGGGCGGCTGCGTTGGTGGCTGAGTCTATGAAGTTGCGTTGTCTCCCTTGCCTTGTGTCCAGCCAGGGCAGAAGCCTGTGACTTGCAGTTACTGGGGCCGGCAGGGCCGGTGGAGCTGCCGCAGGCCAGGGCCTCACGGCGCCCAGCGGAGGAGGAACAGCCCACCCCATGTCCCTCAGGGGTGCGGGGCCTCCTGCTCCTGCAAGGACGGGAGCTGTCAGGGCCCTGCGATGGGTACTCATATCGGAACCGAGTCCCCTGGGTCTTGAGGACTTACTGCCCCTTGGCTTCTGACCCCACATTTATTTTTGTCCTTTTATTTGTTTTTCTGGTGGGAAAGAGAATAGCAATTTTCCATGACGTGTAACTGGTGGGAGGATTTGAGGTCAGTCTGCTGGTGGCCTGCAGGACGGGGCAAGGAGCAAGCTCTACAGAATGCAAAGGAAGGAGCCTGCTTCTCCCGCCCTACGTCACTTACCCAGCCACCCCACGAAGGGGAGGAACAATGCTGTGGTGCAAGGCGCAGCCGTAGTAACCACAGCAGTGTCCACAGTGAAGACACGAGGTCCAGCTCACAGGCTGCAGTGAAGGAGGCAGCGGTGGGTTTTATGAGAAGTTCGTGAGCACAGGGCAGAGCCCCTTGGAAGGGTGCCTTCTGGCCAGGCCCTGTGGTGTCTCTCTTACCTCATGCTGGAAGCTTCGTTTTTCCTTCTTTCACCAAGGAGGGGGAGTTGGTTACCAGGCTGTAAGGTGGCTGGAGCACCATTTTCTTGATTACTGATTATAGCTGTCAGAGAGCTGTGGAGAGCTAGGGGGAGAAAAGGGAAGTTAGAGCTACGGCGACCAGGGGCCCCGGAAGGTACGGACTGCTGCCGTCTCCCCCAGTGGGAAAGCCCTCCAAGGAGTGGTGGGCGTCAGGACAAAGGGTGGCACAGTAGCCAGAGCTGAGTGTGCACCCCTGAGAGGTGAAGCCCAGGAGGGCTGGGGGCTGGTGGGGGTGCAAGGCCGGCCCGCCAGGTGGTGCCTATGGCTCACGGTCCCTAGCCGGCTGGATGCGGCATTCCTGACTCTGGGCCAGAGAGGAGTTGTGCTTGCACTCGCACACTCCCTTGTGCCCACAGCGGCTGCCACACTGGTGAGTGGTCCAGCACGACGTCTGGCGCCAGACATTCCAAGTGGGGTGAGGACGGTGTGTGGCAGGATAGAAGATGCGGCTCCTGGCCTTGCATTCTCAGACAAGGAAACTGAGGCTTGCTTGCTTGCTTGCTAGATGTGTGAGGCACAGTTGTCAGGCTGGGGGCAGGGCCTGGGCTGCCGACTGCCTCCTTAGGGCTGCTGAGCGTGTCCTTCCCCAGGGGCCGGTGGGCGCTGACCCTGGGGAGCATCTGTACTCACAGTTTGGTGGACACACTGCCCAAGGCTGTGGTGGGCACGGGGCGTCCAGCTGCTGCAGGGTGATGGCGGCGACGTCCACGTGCCGCATGAGTGACACGGAGGCCGCATGAGTGACACGGAGACCAGTGTGTTTTTGTATCTTACTGTTGCCTGAAAAGTGCAAAGGGAAAAAAGGCTCGTCTGGTCTCACGTAGTATTTTGCTGCCTGAAGGACACGTAACCTGCTCTGCCTCGAGCCCCTGGCTCTCGCTCTGCGGATCAGGGTCACCTGGGCGCGAGCATCCTTGATGGTGTTCTGCAGGTGCTGGCCAGTTGCAGCCAGCCTTCCGGTCAGCCACGCATTCAGACACCCCTTGGCACAGGACTGGACCGTGAGTCTGTGAGAGCAACAAGACCGCCAGCTCTGCTCCTCAGAGAGCCCGAGGGTGGACTCGAGGCCAGGAGAGGACTTGTGGATGCTCAGTGGACTGCGGGAGCTGCATCTGCACTGCAGTCCCGGGACCCCTTCTGGGGGTCCGTGTGCTCACCTTGCCGAAGGTCTTGGCTGCTTCCTTGTTGCTGGGACAGAATACCCAACCCCCCAAGGCAAAGGAGAAAAGGCTCGTGCTAGCTTGATGTTTGTGGAGGCTGTGGCCCCCAGTTGGCTGCTTGCCGAGGCGGGGCAGCCTGGCAGGGAAGGAACAGCTCGCTCATGGCAGGGCAGGCAGGAAGCTGAGGGGAGGGCACCTGCCTCCTCCTGGCCCGCTGTCATAGTTCCTTCAGGCTCCCGGCCTGTGGGTGGGTTCCATTCTCCCAGGTGGGAAATCAGTCGTTCACACCCAGAACTGCGCTAAGCTAGTTCAGGTACCACACACCTGGATGCCAGGACCACTCACCCCAGTGCAGTACCACATACCCGTGACCCTGCCACCTTCCAGTCGCCCCACCTAGGACTGCATGACGCTTGTGGGGGACACATCGTAGCTATCAGCTATAGTATGTAACGCGTGTGTGCTGTGTTTGTGCCTCAGTGCCTTGGAGCTGCTAGATCAGAATACCAGCACGGACTGGTGACTTGGCAAAGTCACATCAGTGGTGGTGGCACATGCCTGCAAGCCCAGCGCTTGGCAGCTTGCGGCAGGAGGATCGCTGTGAATTTGAGGTACGCCTGGACTACACAGTGTGTTCAAGGTCAGCCTAAGACAAAGGAGAAGATATTTCTCATAGCTTTGAGGCTGGAGGCCAGATTGGGCACCAGCAGGCTCTCTGCCTGGTTCACGAGCGGCGTGTTATGCTGTGTCTTCACCTGGTAGAGCAGGCGTGGGGACTCTGGGACCTTTTCTGAGTGCACCAATGACTTGTCACCTAGCCATGGGGCAGCCTGCTGATGCTGACCTCCTGCAGTTAGGGTTTTAACCCTGGAGTTCTGGGGTGTGCTGAGGGCACACAGACTCAGTCTGTGGCAGGCAGCTGCGTCGCCTCCCCTGGGCTCGCCTCCTGGGAAGCTGGGCGTGATCCAGTTCTCTAAGAGAAGTCAGGAGCGAAAACTGCTGTGAACTGAAAGCCCAGTGCAGTCCTGGGTCAGAGGATGCTTTGGTGCCATCTACAGGAGTGGAAAAGGAAGTCTGAGGCCACGCTCCTTTTTTGCTTTTCAGTAAAATGAAAGAAAAAGTAAGGGGGAGAAAATGTCCAAGAGCCAGGCCGTCGCCTTAGCAAAAAGCAGGCCCTTGGCCCCAGTGGGTCCCTGCCCCAGTGGGTACCTGGTCTGTGGCCTCTCTCTCTGGTCTCATGTGGATGCTGATCTGGAATCTTGGTGTGACCCCAGCAGGAAGAGCATTTGGGGTCAAAACCTTGATGGCTATAAGTCTGTGTTACAAATAAGCCACCAATCTGGGAATGCTGGGGTCACCTGATATTAGTTATGCAGAAAGTTGCTTCTCACTTGAAGACAGTTGCTGACCCTGGATTCTGAAGGTGCTGTTTGGGAGGGGTCACGTGTCGTCCGGCCCTCAGAAGGGTCCTGTTAGGAGGTGCTGGCTGATGAAGGTTAAATATAACCACGCGCCACCCTCCATTTGGCCAGGGTGGGTGACAGAGATGGCATGTGCCGTTGTGGTGACTTTCCTGCCTCTGAGCTCAGGTTCCAGTGGGGTCAGTCCAAACTCTAACCCCAGCTTGTGTCTACCTTGAGGGTGAGCTCTGAGTCAGCTCTTACAGCTGCTGAGGGAATCTCACAGATCCTCTGTGCCTGGCCCGTCCTTCAGACTGCCTGAGCTCTGTGCCCCGGCACTTCAAGTCTGCAGCTTGGTCTGCTTAGCTGTCAAGCAAGCCACTGGGGACTGCCTACCCAGGGGAAGCGTATCTTCCTGCGGTTCGCACGGCTGGGCGCCCAGGGTCAGGCACTAGCTCGGTCTGTCCTTGTGAGGGCCCTGGCTTTTGGCTGTATCCTCCTATGGGGCAGGGGTGAAGGGAGCCCACGAGCAGTGCATGCCCGTGGCACTCTGATGTCTGTTCTTATA
This sequence comes from Myocastor coypus, assembly GCA_004027025.1. NCBI lineage: Eukaryota > Metazoa > Chordata > Mammalia > Rodentia > Myocastoridae > Myocastor > Myocastor coypus. Next base: position 47,571 of record PVJA010005209.1, on the reverse strand, counting down.
AGAGCAGGGATCTCTGTGAGGGCGGCATCCTCATGATCTTGCTAACCCTAACCGGACCTAAGCCCATCCAGAACACCATATCTTAGGGATCGGGCAGCCCAGGCTGAGTCCGTAGCAGACCACTTGCCTGTGTCCACCTGAGCGGTTTTCCTCCTCGGAAGCAGGGTCTGTCCTGAGCTTGTTGACAGAGTGAGAGAAGGCTAGGGGACAAGGGACTGAGGCAGGCTCAGGGTCCCCTGCTCCTCCGGCTCTGCCTGGTCCGTGGCTGGTTTGTCCGCTGTGCTGGCTGGTGTCCTCTCCTGGTCCTGGGGAAGCCTGGTGGGGGTGTTGCCAGCGTGGGGTCTCCTTGCCATCCTCACTTCGGGTGGTGGGTCCCTGCTGGGAGGGAAGGCTCCGCCTTTTGTGTGGCACAGGCAGCTGCAGTGTTCTCATTCCCATCCTGGGGCTGTCACCTCCATGGTGTCTTCCCAGAGCGCTGTGGGAACCTGCAAGGTGGACCTGGCTGGGTTCTCCTGTGCCTCACGTAGTGCTGTGTTTGGAGAGGGAGCCTCTGCCTGTGAGACACAGAGCGTGGCCGGTTGCATCTCCTGAGGCAGCCAGGGCGCTCCATGACGAACACCCACTGTTAATGAGCTACGCTGCCCGTGTGCACACACTGAATGGTCACCAGGGGCAGGGGGCCCCCCGGTTCCTGTCACGTGACTTATGATTTATGACGTGGCGGCACTGAGTGTGGGCCCATGGCCTGCAGAGACGTCCCAGGTGTAATTAGGGAACCCTGTGCCGTGTGTGCTCTGCCACAGAGGCTGAGCATGCCCAGCCATTTGCCCGCAGCACCTGCCAGCCTGCCACAGCCTCTGGGTTCTGCTGATGTGGAGATTTGGGGTAGACGCCTTCGTGTCCTTAAAGAGTGCTCATGAATTATAAATACAATTTGCATTTCATACCTTTGTAGGGATTTTCAGTAAGTACGTTTATAGATGAGACAGAGGCCAGCCCGCCTGTCCTAGTTTCTGAACAGGCAGCCCGTGTTCTGTGGGCTGCTGTTGGCCACGTGTACACTTGGGGTGCAGCCTTTGAGGGCTGTGGCCATGGTGCACGCTGCTGGTCAGATACCAGGCACAGCAGGCGCCCTCCTAGGCAACCCTCTGCCAATATTGATGTTAATAATTATGCAAAATTATTCCAGTCTGCGGCCTGCAGCCTTGCTGGAGAACAATCAGACATGCCTTATTTTCTAATTGTCATCGTAGCGCAGTTTCAGACTTCGTCTTCCAAATTGCCTGCTGTCTCCCACGCCTTCTTTTCTTGGCAAGGCCAGGCACTTGGCTTCCCTGAGCATACAGGGGGCAGGTTGCTGGCTGGAAGGGAGGGTGGCACCAGCTCGCAGGTGGCACTTAGGCCCTCTCGTCCCGGCAGGTGCCCCTTAATTGACTGTACCTCTGTCCTGGCTTGGAGGCGGCGCCTGCCATGGCCGCCTGGTTAAATTGGGCCCCTGTGCGCAGTGCTCCTGCGTCATCAGTCGGGCCGGCGCTGCTGTGACTGATTCATGTCCTCTGGCACCCCTGCTCTGTAATGAGCGCTCAGGCAGCACCTTGCATGCGTGGGCCCTGCCAGGTGATCTATGAATGGTCTTTGCCTCTGTGCTTATTCAGACTGGCAGATACACACCTAATAGCTCATCAGATCTGAGCGCCAAGGGGACCAAGCAGGGCTCCTTGTTGCTGTGCGCCAACCCCAGGGTGGAGGCTGTGTGGATTGGTACGAGAGTCGCTGGACAGTGCTTGGGATGCTCAGCTGGAGTGTCGCTGGCCTTGCTGCACCAGGTGGCCACACGGGGGTCGTGGTTGGTGCCACCTGGGTCTGTCTGTGTGCGAGGACAGACCTCGGTCCAAGCCGGGGGTTTCCAGCCAGGAGGCACCATGTTCTTGGGGACACACTGTGCAATGCTGTGTCCCCAGGTTTAGCTCCCGTGTCTGTCGCCTCTCCCCACTCAGCCACGAGGCTCCTCAGGCTGTGGCTGAGGGTGCTCCTCTGGTGAAAACTGCACTCAGTTTCCCACCTCAGGGTTGGCCGGTTAATGCAGAGCACAGTGAAGCGGCTTTGTGTTCATTCAGTGCTTTGGCCAGGAGGTCTGTGAGGCAGACACGGGCAAGGGCCTTAGAATTGGGCAGCTCTTTTTATAGGTGGGTTCTGCCTTGTAATCTACACGTGTGTCCACTGAAGGTGCACGTCAGGAGTGCTGCCTCCCCAGCTTCTGGCTTCCAGGAATGAGAACTCTTACGCTGGCTGGGAGAGACGCTGGATTCAGAAGCCACCAGAATGCCCTTCCCCCAGGAGAAGTTTAGCCAAATACTATTGCAAATTTGCCTATGGACACTATCTGCACACCCCACTCCACCCCCGTTCTGCCTAAGAACGTCTTGAAATTAAATGCAAGGGGTAGGGAGGGGGTAGAAGTCTCTGTCACAGGTAAATAGAACCAGTCGCTTGCTTATTATTCCGGGTGACTTGACAAATTGAAGGAAGAGCTAAAATCTGCTCTTCAGCTTCCCTTTGTGAGCCGCCTAATTGGCAGGTCCTCCTGCTAGCACCTTGCCCCCTGCAGGGCCAGGGAGAGGTGTAATTAGCAGTGAATTAGCATAAGCAGCCCTTGTCCCAGAGGAGCCTGGCGACACCTGGCTGGCAGTGGTCTGCCAGAGCCCTCTGTGCGTTGGGAATGGGAGGACGGGCGGCTCAGAACCCTTGGAGCCTCTCTGTGTGCGTCCTCCTGCCAAGCCACTCTGAGCACCCAAGTTTTCCCTGTCCCCGCCTGTCACTATCTTCCCCCATCAGAACTTTAGTGAGCAGCTTTGAGTGTCCTAGGCAGCCTTCTGACTTGGGGTGCTTAGAGTCCCCTGTGGAGAGGGCAGCCAGGGCCAGAAACACTGCAGTGACTGTAAAGTGTGTACCGTGGTGTTGTGGTGTGCTGTGTCCAGATCTGCTCACGCTGCAGCCTCACACAGCCCCAGGGTGGGGGCTTCTCAGCAGCTGCGTCTGGAGCGTGTGATGTGGGGATTAGAGCGTGTGACCCGTTCTCTGACTGGCTGCGCACCGCACTGATCCCCGCAGCCTAGGTTACGGGCGGGAAGGCACTGTCAGGGACGGCTGCTGACTGTGTTGCCCTCCGCCCTCCCTGATCTGCTGCCCTTTGGGCTTCCAGAAAACTAAGACCTGCAGTTTTCCTCAGAAGGGAGCAGCTGATCCGCAAGAGGCCAGGGTGTGAGTTGATGGCGCTTGACTAGGGAGCCCTCTCCGTCTCTGGTTTCACTGAGGCAGGGAGGCAGTGCGTGCTGAGGGGCCACGGTGGCCTGGATTTAGGAGGGAGGAGGGTGGAGCTGAGGAACGCTTGGAGGCGAGGGGAGGGGCCTTCGCTCACTTCCTCCTGAGAGGGGATGTCCAGATCATGAAGGTCCCTGCAGGGGTGCGGATTGCTCCCCTCTAGACAGTGCAGGCTAGCTTGGGATTGGGGACGTGGCCAGCTCAGCAAAGGCTCTTGTTAGTGTGGCCTGGGAAGAAGCTGTGCAGGTGGCCCGGCACTCTTGTGCGAGATAGAGCAAAAAACATTTTTTTTTTCCTGCCTTGGGGGGTAGATGTGATTCAGCACAGTGAACCGTTCAGCTCAGCTATTTCTCACTTTTTTTTTTTTTTCTTGTTTTGAATATTATTGTCGGCTCAGCCTGCCGTGGGGGTGGTGCTGGTGCAGCATGTGGTGCTGGGGATTGAACCACAGTCCCTGTGGTTGCCTGAGCTTGCCTAAGCAGGTGCTTTAGACCGATGAGCCACCTTACGGGCTCAGCTGTTTCTCACTTGTGAGTGCGACACCAACCACAGTCTCCAACCCAGCTCCGGGTCCTTGCTGCCTTCAGGGAGCACAGGGACAGCTTCCCAGATAGCCAAGTCCAAGCAGCCTTCTGCCGGAGGGTGACACGCTGAAGTAGGGTGTCTGGGAGGAGAGTGCTTGCTTTTGGCTCTTCCTCCGTATTGCAAGTGGCCCCGCCCTTTGAAGAGCTGGTGTGGGGGCGCTGTGCTCTGTGCAGCTGCTGCCCCACATTCGGTGGCCATAACAGCCCTTGGGTCACCCTGCCGCCCGGGGTTCACATTCCTGAGATGTCCACAGAGCAGCGGGGTCAGGCAGGGTCAGAGGGCTGCGAGCGGAAGCCAACTGCAGAGGACGCCGGCACGCAGTGTCCATCCCATGTCCACCCTGCCTGGCGTGGTCTGGAGCATCGCAGCGGGTATTGTTCATTTGGGGTGATCTCAGATGACCCAGGTTGGAGGGAGCCGCCGCCCAGCCTGGGAGTTTTTCCAGAGCATTATCATGCTGACGTTTCCAGGCAGAGAATTTAGTACTCTGCCTACATTTATCTGGAGACACAGTCAGATGTCCACTTGGCATTACTCTCTTCTGTCGGTCTTTGTAGCGTAGTTTTTATGTCAAGAGAAAATATTTGAAGGCAGCGGTCAGCTGTGTCCACCTCCCTGACCTCCCAGGATAGTTATGCCGCCTGCCTTTTGTTGAGCTCAGTTATTGTGAAATTGGGTCAGTTTATTGTTTTTCTCGTTTTGCCTATGACCATTCCTTACCTCAAAAAAAAAAAAAGAGAGAGAGAGAGAAAGAAGAAACTTGGATATCGTATGTTCTTGGATGGATAGCGGAGATGGAGTATGCAGCAAAGGGCTACTTTTGAAAATCGCTCACTTGAAGCAAAATTAGAAGGGAAATGAGCAACGTGTCTACAACACTACGATAAGGAACGGTGGTGCTTTATGTGTGAGCAGCTCTGATGAGGCAGTAAGAGAAACAAGTTCCCCAAGAATTCCCCTGAATTCATGAAAGGAGAAATGAAGCTGCAGGGGTGCGAGTGACCTTCACGTCACCGAGCACAGCCCCGGCGAAGCCACTTTTTCTTTCCTTCTCCAACCTCTGGGTCAGTGTTAAAAACCAAACCCCTGAGCTATCAAAGGTTGGAGAGAAGGGTTCGCCTCTCGTACCAGGGGAGGGGAGCATGACTCTCAAGAGACAGACCGGGTAAACAGAGAGAGCGACCTCTAGAATGCCCGTGGCCTTTGCCCTCGCTGCCTGCCGCTCCCCTGCCCTTCACCCCAGGTCACTTCAGCCTGTCCAGTGACAGGCACATGTGTGGCTGTGGAGGAACTGCCAGGGTTTCTAGTTTGAGGCCTAGCTTGGCCCTCCGACATCAACTCCAGACCCCCTGGAGACTGGCGCAGAATAGAGCTTTAACAAATGGTTTTGCTTTAAACGGATTCAAAAATATTAATAGCCAAAAAAGAATTCTGAGTATATACTTAAAAAAACTCGCTGTAGTTTCACAAAAGCTTGGAAAAGATGTCCCCCGTGCTGCACCAGCGTAGGGACATGTTGTGTAACTCCTAAATGCCATTCTTAACTTCCCCAGAGATGCCACGAACAAATGCGGATCTTTGAGATTTTTTTTAACTTTGAATGAATGGCGAAGTCCAAGTCCTACTGGCTCTCTGGGGATTGGGCAGGGCTCACATTTTACCAATTTGCAGTGGAGAAGGGAAACATTTGCTCTCATTTTTGGCGTGCTGGAGTGGCCTTACCAGGGGATTGCAATTTTAAGGATTAATTGTAACGTGGGAGAAAGATAGAATGAATGTGCGCACGTAGACGGGCTGCAGCAGCTAGGAAGCGTCATCGTCCTGCAAACATTTTAAAAAGCATTAACTTTAAGGGCAGGGTTTGGAGGTTGAGCAGTGTGCCTGTGGCTTCGGTGCCTGCTTCTGCTGTTACCAAAAACCTTAGAGTTATCATTTCTATTTCTGTGGCCTGGCTACAAATTTGGGTAGCAACATACCTTTTTTTTTTTTTTTTTTTTTTATTACAAACAAGAAAAACAGCGTTCTTCATCAGATTTCTTCCATTAAGTATGTGAATGCTGATAGTGTTGGGGTCTGGATACTGTTGTTTTGTATCGAAATGCAGAGCCAGTGGCTAAGGTCCCAGCCCTTGTCCATGGGGTGTGTCTGTGGCTGGGAACTGAGGGTGCCCCCAGTGACATGAAGTTACCGGGCTTTGCTGGGCTCTCCCGGAGCTGCGGCCAGGGGCTGAGGACTGGTCTGGCTGGGAGGGCGTGGGCGCTTGAAAGGGGCTCTGTGTGGCTGAGGGCCGCACGCGCTTGTTCTTCAGCACGGTTTCCGCTTCCGCTCACCCCTGTTCCTAAAGTCGGGACGTGGAACCCATCATTGCTGTCAGTTCCTGTGAGCTTGTGGATTTCGGGGGGGCGGGGAGGACTCAGAGATCCAGATCCCCGGGTGCTGCTGACTTTGGCCTCATTGTTGCCGCCATGCCTGGAGCTGGGAACGTCTAGCGGGGTGGTGGGCTATGCGGGAGCAGTTGGCTTTGTGGTCCCACCCTCCTCTGCCAGCAGCTGTGAATGCTTCAGTTGTCTCCGGGCACCTGGTCTCTTCTGGCAGCTTGAAGCCCGGATCTGTCCGACGTAATTGGCTTCCTGCCGGCCTTTTCTCCTCCTCACCATTCCTTTCCTGTAGACCCATTCTACATTCATGCATAAATGTGCAGTGCAATTCAGGCATGCAGCCGTGAGTAAAGGGTTTACACTCCAAAGAGGGCTTTAATTATTTTGTCTTCCTCTCCTTTAATAAGAGCAGTTATTACGCTTAGACTTAGATAATGTACCAGTAACAGCTCAAGATCGGAGACTTTACATTTTAATAGCAGCTGTTAATAGCTGTTATTAATAGGCAGCAGATAATGATATTTAGATTGTATTGCCCTTTTGTTTTGTGGCATGTATAATCTCATTTAATTCTCAAAACAAAATAGAAACTGAAAACAGAAATCCTGTCAGTCTCATGGCTCCCAAGAAGGCCCCCACCCTAATCCCTGGGAGCCTTTAATATGTCAGTTTGCAAGCTACAAGGAGTTGATTCTGTGCATGGGCTCAGCTGGAACCTCTGGGGGTCAAAGGCAGACACGGAGCAGGAGATTCGGGGTTGGAGTAAGGGCAGGAGGTGAGGATGGGTGCAGCGTTTGGGGCCGAGGGGTGATAGGCCACGGGAGGAGGACCAGCTAGGAAATGGACGTCCACCTAGCACCTCCCAGAAGGATGTGCCACCCCCCGTGGCACCTTGCCTTTAGCGGACTCTGACTTGGAATGGCGATGAGAAATGTGTCACCTCCGCCGCCTGGTTTGCGGTTACATTCAAGCAGCAAGAGGAAGCTGGTAGAGTCACTCTTCCTTTAACCGGAAGAGGAACTGTACTCAGAGGGGGCAGATCACGTGCAGGTTGTGCAGCTGGGTCAGTGGTGGAGCTGGGATTCGGGCCCGTGCAGTGACCCTCTGCTGCAGGTGGCGTGGGCCAAGGCTTTTCCCTGGGTCCACTCTACCTGTCCTGGGTGGCTGTGGTGGAGGTGGATAGGGCTGTTGAGAGGTCTGGCTGGCCCTGCCGGGTACTGTCTTTGCTGTATGTCCACACTGCTGGGGTGGAGACGGGGCTAGACCTCAGGCTTGAACCCATTCTGTAGACAAGGATGTGGGTTTGGAAGAGATGCTGGGAGGATGGCCAGTCCCTGAACTCAGGTTTTAGCTGAAATCGTATGGCACTGTCGCTCCTACTATGGGCTCTCCAGGTCAGCTTTGACCTCTACTTCTATCAGTTTTGAAAATTTATCTCCTTGCTATCCCTGGCCAGGTAGAGCTGACAGTTCTTTGGACACGCAGGCAGGTCTAGGAACCTCCTGGAGGATGGCTGAGGCTGTCCATTAGAGCTCCTAGCCCTCCCGACCTGTGCTCCAGAGGACGGCGGGCAAGGAGTAGTGGGAATTGGCTCGAGACCATTGCAGAGCCGCAGCACTTGAGGCTGCGAAAGGTGGAGAGGCTCAAAGCAAAGGTGGGCATCTGCTGGGGGAGGCGGGAGTCAGACGGGCGCCCCTTCTTTCTGGTGATTGCCTGGTGTTCTCTGATGATGCTTTTTCATAAGCAGTCCTTTTTTGTCTTTGGGAGCCGGGAAAATAGCTGCAGAAAGAGTGTGTGTAAGTGGTCACTGCGCTGGGGACGGAGGGCTGCTGCCTGTGGGTGCAGCTTGGGGTGGAGCACACGGAGGCATCCTTGATGGGCGTCAGCTTGCATGGATGTCGGCTTGCAAGTTGAGATCTGTTCTGCCTCTTCCGGTAAACATTAGCAGAACACATCTCCGGGATGGAAAATCCATTAATTTGGAAATAGCAGGTTGTTAGGCTTCACCTGTTCTCTGTGCAGAGGCTTCAAGATTTGTTGCTTTAGGGCTTCGGATGGTGCAGGGCCTTTTCTGTTGCCCTGGAGCTGTCCCTACCCTGCCGTTCTTCGTTCTTCTCTGGGCACTGCTGTTCAGACGCCTGTTGCAGGTGGAGCCTGGCTGGGTGCAGGGGTCTCGGAGTGCTGTGTGATTCGGCCCAGGAGGATGGCGGTCATCTCCCCTCCTTTTAGCCATCTTTCTCAGAATGAATGACACTTCTCTGCCCTCAGCCACTCCAAAGCATTAGTTCCTGTGCCTGCTTTTGTAAAAATATTACATTGTGTTGCAATCTTTGTAGAACCCTGGGTATTTGTAAGGTAACAGAAAGTCATATTTAATAAGCAATAGCGCCCAGGAGGAAGGTTTGCTGTTTCCGTCTTAAAGATAATGCTGATTTGAGCGGCCTCATGGTGTGTTAGATCATGCCAAGGGTGCCAGTGAGCAGCCTTGGGGGACCAATCAATCTTAATTGCTAACAGACAGCCTCAAAATTTGGCCAGCCTGCTCCCAGGTGGGGTCCAGGGGAACCCCAGGCCAGATACGCACTCTGCAGCCCCTGTCCCAAGGGACGGCCTGCCAGAAGGAAACTTGGTGCCTTTTCATCCTCATTGTTGACTCTGAGGCGCCGACCATGATGGGGCCCGCTGTGCACCTAGATTTCACGTTCCCCATGTCGTCTCTCTCTGCGTGCTGCCTGAGCGTGAAAGAAATCCTTCTGCTGGGGTAGCCCAGCAGTCCCTCCTCCCCTCCTCTGTTGACAATGGCCGGGTCTCTGCTGTTGCTGTCCCTGTCACTGTGGGATGTGCCTTTCGATAGTAGGCGCCACTCTGTGGGGTGGGAGGCAGAGAGCTGCAGTGGTGCCACCCTGAGATGCCTGTCCGCAGTGCGGACTAAGACAAAAGGAAACTGAGCTGCCTTCCTCCATGGTGCTGTGGCTCTGCCACTGCCTTCCTGCTCTAGGTTAATTCCGTCTCTCTCCCTAAATATTGCGTTATACAAAGGAAATATTTGAACAAATTAATTATTCAGATACGTCAAGCTGTGCTTTTCCGCTCCATGCATCCGCGTGAGCGAGGGGTGCTCATGATGCCCACGGCATCTGTGTGCCGTGCAGAGGGTGGAGGAGATCCGGTCCTGCCCGAGGGACCCAGTGGCGGCCGCTCGGATCCTGCCGGGTGTGACTTCTCACAGGGCTGTTGGTGTTGGCATCGTGCTGGGCTGAGACTTCGCATTCCACTCCTTTCTCCCATGACCTTGACAGCTCAGAAGGTGACAGTGACCACCACACAGACCTGACTATGCTGGGATACCAAGCGGGTCACCTGCTCTGCAGCCTTTGTAAGCAGCAGGCCATGTACTGGCTGGACCCTCTGCTCCAAGCGGGACAAAAGGCCGGGGCTTGGAAACCCAGGGAGTCCGGGGGCAGTGCCGGTGGGGCTGAGGCCGGTGCTCTGTGCTCCAGAGCACGGAGCTCTTCCTGTTGGAGGTCTGGAGGAGAAGAGCGTGCTTCGCAGCCGCACAGCGGGCAGCCGTACTGCATCACTGATTTTTCTTTGTGCAAGTCACAGAATTTAGCAGCGTTATTGTTGGGATCCAACCCGGGGCCTTTGCAAAGAGCTGTGTCCCTGACCGATCGATCACACTCCTTCCTTGGAAGCCGGGTCTCCCTGAGTTGCCCCAGCTAGGCTCTCACTGGCCTCCTACACTGCACCACAAAGCCAGCTCCACATTTTAGCTTTTCAGAAATGTTGACTTAAAGGGAAACTAGAAGACGAGACTACAAGTGCAGGCAGGTGCGTGTTTAGGAGGCCCCGGGCCCCTTCCGTGTGTAGGGGCTGTGGCGAGCCTGGCACAGATGGGCCGTGTTGTCTGGAGGACAGTCCAGTTCTCGCTTCCGCTGTGCACTATTTCTTTCTTTTTTTCTTTTCTTTTCTTTTTTTTTTTTTTTTTTTTTTTACTATAATTGCAGCATTGCGATTTGGACAGAAGATTAAAACAATCGAGGTTGCTTGGTGCCCTTGGAAGGCAACGTGTACCCCAAGCCACAGACATTCCAACTAGAAATTCCATGCTGAGGAAGATACCACAGGATCCTGGAGTACTAGCTGAGATTTTTTTCAAAGGAATGCAAGTATTGCTGTTGCAGTTTGTAAGAATAAAATATGAGAAAAATGTAAATAGGCCTCTCTGTCTCCATATTGCGCACTGGGCGGGCAGTTCTAAACATGGCTTGCACATTGTGTGTCGTCATGGTCATTGGAGAAATGGGAGGACCGTTCCACGTGGCATGTGTGTGGCATGTGTGTGGCATGTGTCTGCGCGTGTGCACGCAAAGTTCATGCAAGTTTATCCCCATGTAAATGTCTCGAAGATCTCTTCAGTGACCACTTACTACCTGTAATGTTATTTGAAAAGAGGCAACTCACAGCTGGGGAGTGGCTCAGTAGCAGAGTTTGCCTGGTGTTCTAAGGAAGGCCTTTGGTCCAATGCCCAGCACTCTGAAAACAAAGCCAGAAGATAACTACAAAGAAGCCGCTTGAGTGGCATTAAAGATGCTCTTTTCCACCAGCAGAGAGTGTCCTTGAAGTACAGTGCACTGCACCTCAGTCGGCAGGGCCAGCAGGCATGATTTCAGGCCCTGTGGATAGAACCATCTCTGTGACTGTGTGGTAGCAACTGCAGAAGTAGGTGGGCGTGAACAGATTTCAGTAAAGCTTCATTTACAAGAGCTGTAGAGGCTGGGAGTGGCCTTCGGGCCATCGTATGTTGAGCTTCCTCCCCGTTTTTGAAGTCCGGTTGCGTTGGCCAAACCACTGGGCAAATAGGGGAGTTTATTTTCGCTGTTCACATAAAGTATATTTTCAAACCAAAGTATCTTAAATGGGAAAGTAATACATGATGTGGATTTCTGTTTGGGTTGTCATTATTTGACCTGACTGACACTGGAATCCTAAATAGACCAGTCCCCCTGGGGACAGAGCATCTTCTCTGTGCTACAGGCGTGGCAGGTGCCCGTGGCCTCCCGTCCACCACTCGCTGCTGGTGCAGGGTGCGGGGTCCCCCTGTGATGTAAGAGGCGGCTGCACTCGTTGGCTCTGCAGCCTGTGTGTATGCAGGTTCTGAGGGTCGTCGCAGCAACGTGTACCATCCCCAGCTGAGACGTTGTCCCGCACGGAGCCTCTTCCATGCTCCCACGTGATTCAGTAGGAAGGCAGTTGTTTATCACTGAGGCAGAGAAGCAGCTCTGCTTGGTAATATTTCTGTGATTTGAATGTTATTTTTGAATTGTAGCCAAAGGGAGATGGTGATGAGGTCAGAACTAGAAAAATGTGTCCTGGAATCTTCTCAGCTCCAGAGAGGAAGAGGACAGGCAGGAGCATGGGCTCCGGAAAGGAAGTGATGTAATGGTGGGGAAAAACCAAGTGCAGTGGGCTGCGGCCCTAGGCCGGTGAAGGCACAGGTCTTGGCCTGCAGCCTGCATGCCTGCTGGCCATGTCCTGTTCTGGCACAAGGTGGTCCCTGTCTGAGAGAAGAGGGGAGCCCCATGAGTCAGAAGCATCAGTGGCCCGGCAGGTGAGTTGGGAGCCTCTAGACTCCCACCGATGCACCTGTTGGAGGAGCTGTGCTGTCGTATGCTGTGGAAGGCCACCCTGCAGTCCTTGTAAAGGCAGGTGTGGAGCTCCAGCCTGCCCTGTGCTCTGCAGAGCTGCCTTGGAGGAGGGCATGTTGCCTCTAACCCCTCCCGTGTGCTGCACATGGTGTCCCCAGGGAGCTCAGACATAGCGCCAGGAGAGGGGATAGGAGCAGGGCTCTTCATGTAGGTTTTAAGGAGTGGACTTTGGCGAAGAAAAGCATGGGGCGGAGGAGCTGCCAAGAGCAAGCAGGTGTTGCTGGCACCCTCAGGGGCCTCTTGCAGGAGAGATGTGGCCTAGCTCGTGGGCAGACACAACATGACCAGTCCTGCAGAGGGGTACAGAGGCAGGTGAGTGGCTGGGGTGCTGTGGCCATGGCCAGGCTCTGTGCACCAAGGAAAGGCTAGAACAGAGAGGGGCAGGTCAGCCAGGGAGGACCAAGTGTCCAGGCTGACCAGCATGAGGACTGTCTGCCATGGATTTTTAAGAGATTTGGCTGACGCTAACCACCTGACCTTGGTCAGCCTTGTGAGCGGCTTGAAGTGGCCCCTGCTGCAAGACGGCTACCTTACAAAAGTGTTGTTTTCCAAAGCAGGCATCAGTCACTTTACCTTTCATACATCTCATTGCATTTTAATTTTTCCTGGCAGGATGGTCATGCACAACAGTGAAACTTCAAACCATAGATTTGTGGAAAGATTTTGTGCCAAATAAAACACATTCTGGAAGAAAAATTATTTTTGGAAAACCTGGAGGCTCATCACACATCGCTGTTAGTGTTTCACTAGAATTCCTCTTAAACATTTTCCTGTCCATTATTTTTAGGGATGTTTGAGGTAGGTTTGTAGCTCACGGCATGAGCATTTTTCCATGTCGTGTTAAAAGAGAGAGCAAAACTACATTATTCGTAAACTGTGTGTAGTGGAGAATTAGAGGATGGTTGGAGGGAGCATGGTGATTTATGCCCAGGCTTCGTGCTAAGTACTCAGGCCTCCCTGCTGTTGGAGTGTGCTTAGGCGCGGGCGAATCTGTCCCTCGTGGAATGGGACTGCCATCCTGCTGCCGCCATGGCAACGCTCAGCCCCGCAGCCTCCTCCTAATTACTTGAGCGCTGGCCCTGCGTTGCAGGTCTGCATAATGGATGAACGCCGAGTGACAGCCAGCCGCAGCCGGGTCCAAACAAGGCCGCCTCTGCGAGATGGGCAGATTGCGGAAACATATTGTGCACACATTCTCTGGTAACTGTGAACCGTGTCGTCAAATGAGTCTTTAGCCTGTCAAAAAATATTTTGACAGGGCCACAGCCACGCTCCTTCGTATGCAAATGTACCCAAGATGTCCAGATGCCCTGGCAGCCGAGGCAGGGAAAATCCACAGGACCAGGAGACTGGCCTTCGCAGGCTTCACTGCTCCTGCAAATGAGCATGTTGAAAGTGTTGGAGTGTTTTCCTCCCCATGTACAAACACACAACGATCTTGATGGTAATTAAGCTGCCAGATCCCAGGGGCAGTTCAGAGCCCCCGCCCACCCTGCCAGTGGGAAGGGCTGATTTAGGAACACTGCACAGAAATTCACACATCGCCACAGGGCAAGCAATAGCGGCTCATTGGCCAACCTAGACTGCCGGGCTGTGTGAGTTAGCAAGGGCCCAGGAGGAAGGCTGGCCTGCTGCCCAGTGCTCAGAGGCCCACCGTGAGGCCTTGGCTGTTCCTGCCATGTCGGGTCTGCCCACCAAGGGTGAGCTTGCCAACGCCCTCCTTATGAAGGCGCACGTGCCTGAGGTGTACTTCGCCTCTCTACTTCTTCCAAGAGGGTCTCAACAATCCCAGGGCTTACCAGAAGGCCTCTGGCTCCAGCCTTGCCGCCTCAACTTCTGTGTGAGCCTAGGCAGGCCACTTAGCCTGGCCACGCCTTGCTGCCCTTGGCTGGCAAAGGGCTCTGGTAATGCCTCCTTTATGTCCTAGGTAGTGAGGAAGATTCCATGAGACAAGGCGTGGAGAAGTCCTCAGAAATGCCCTCGGCAGGTGGGCGGTGCTAATTAAGTCCAGGTTGTTGTCACCGCAGGCCCCAGCTAGGCTGTGTAGAATAGAGACCTGCACACCCCCTCCTGCTGGCACATGTGGCCACTTCTGTGAGATCTGTGGCAGGTGTTTCTTGGCGGCCTCCGGGTGGGCTTGTGGACGAGCGATGGATCCCTCTCCCCTTCTCCCTGCTTCTCCCTCTGTTAACTGCACACAGTGTGACGCTGGCTTGTCACAGCTCAGGATGGGGAGCGCCATATTGGAACTGGATCCAGTCTACAGGAGTGCCAGGCTCCTGGCCCCCCTACACCCAGACTTCACCTGTGTGAGAGAAATGATCCCTGTGTCTTGCGGAAGCCACTTTTGCCTTAGGTTTGTGGCCATGCTCGTGGTCCCAATTAACACAAAAGGTGAGAATGACAGGTGTTGCCTTTTGGGGCTACAAGCTGAGCTGCCATGGCAGTTAACTGTTTCAAGGAGAATTAACTAGTTGGCTTTGTGAGTTCAACTGCCCCCATGTGAGCAGTGTTCCCAGGACCCAGGAACCTGCCTGTTAGCCACCATTAGGCGATAAAGTTAGGTCCGAATCTGAGGGCCACTGGGCATACTGTGGGTGGGGGTGGGGTTTTCTGGCAGAGCTCCTGGGGAGACCAGGGTGCTTACCCATTGCCCTGGCAGGGCTTCCCGCTGGAGGCCCGTTGTGCAGCACCTTGATGATGGTTGCAGCGGTGTGCTTCATGGAGAGACCTTGTGGGCTTTCCTGAGCTGGCTCATCAGACACAGGGCGGGGCTCACATGCATGGGCCTTGGTTCTGGCCGCAGGGGACACCCTTCTATCCCTCCTGCCCTGTCCTGGCTTCTCTGCGAGGGCCTCCCTTGTGCGCCATCCTGGCCTGGAGTGCCCTCCCCTCTCATGCACAAATGTCCCTGGGTGGTTGCCGACCTGCCTGCCCACTGCCCCACTTTCCTCTCAGAGTCCCTGGTCGATTTTTGTTGCCAGGATTGTAAAACCTAGATTTGTATTGCTGTTTCCTGGGAAGGGGCAGCAGCTTCCTGCAGGAAGAAGATGGCTGCCTTGACTTAGCTGAGGGATCTCAGCTTTCTGAAAAATCCAAGCCAGTGTAACAGCCCTTGACCCCTCACCTGGGCAAGCCTCGTGGGCTTCTGAGCTGTGCTGCGCTTGCGCCTTTCGTAGCTGAGAACATGGGGAGGGGGTGGAGGCTCCTCGTCTGAGGCTTCTCATTTGTCTTTCCCACAGTGCTTCCAGTCAGCCTTTGAGTCCCGTTAGCCATTTATTGCATGTGTTCTGGAGTGCAAGCTCGTGTGTGTGTGTTTTGGTGCATTGATAGATGAAAGCTCTGCCTCCCAGAGCTCTGGGTATAAACAAGTTCTCCATGTGTGCTTGCCTTTCCTCTGTAAAATCTTTGGAGTCTTAAATGCAAACATCAGCAACAGCATTGTAATAATTACATGCCTTGAGTGTGGGGGTGTGTAACTCGGGAGAGCCCAGGGGCCTTCCTGACAGAATGCTGTCTCCCACCCACCCAGGAAGCTCTTTTGCAATGTCTTCTGGGAGCTGGAGCTTCAAAACTCAACCAGAAAAGTGTATTTTATGTCAGGCTGAACCTCTCTGGCTTCGAATTAGGTCTGTCCCTCATCGATCAATCCAGCTACCTTGAACTGTGGACCAGGTGTATCTGAGATGCTAAATGGTCAGAGAAAGGCCAAGCCTGGGGGAGGAGGGACACCCGCCAGCTCTTCCATGGCGTTAGTGGGCTTGTTGATGTATTTTTGTGTCTTTTTTGTTCATCGGCTTTTCCACATTCCCAGAAGCTTCTCATTTTGCAACTGAGAATGCTGGTTTTTATTTTAGTCAAAATAAAATATTTTCGCAGTTTAATTTTCAGAGTGAAAGGAGTTTCTATATCGCAAAGGAAACTTGCTGTACCAGCCGCTTTCCGGCCGGTTGGTGCTCGGCATACTTCATTGGTGGACGAGCACGTGGAGCGCGGGGTTCTAGTGGCCCGTCCTCACCCTGAGCCCCACCCTTCCACCGAAGATGGGGGCCAGCTGTGAGTCGTCAGGCCTGTGTGGCTTTTCCCCTGGCACAGCTCTAGGACTATTTCTCCCAAAGCAGGAGTGCTCTTCCTGTAGTGAGAGACTCAGGTGAGGTGACCCATGGGTGGCCCCTGCGCTGCACGGATCCAGCCCTGGGCCTGGAGGAGGGCGTCCTGAGTTTGCACGCTCGCCTGGCTGTGTGGCCTCAGCTCTTGGTCCTCCGCTCCCTGTGGACAGATGGGGGTGGGATACCCGCTCCAGAGGATGTGAGGAAGGAGGCCGTGTGGTCTGTGAGCAAGCCCCACCTACCTCCACCCTCCCTGGAAAGGCTGTGCTGCTTCTCTGCTCCCCTTCGTCAGAGGATGGACCTGGTCACGAAGGCGAGTGGGGACTGTAAAACAGACCGACCCTCTGCATCAGTGTGAGGTCAAGAAATGTGATCGGACACTTACGGGGCATGTCTCAAAGGCAAGAAAATGCACACGGGGCGCTGGGCTTTATTTGGGAAATCGGATCTCTGACTTTTCCAGAAAAAAAAAAAAACCAGAGTTGCCTGTGGCCTTTCCCAGCGGTCCCTCCCCATCTTTCTCCCAACCTGCTGCCTGAGGGCCCAGTGGCCAAGGGCTGTGTGGGTGGGGCAGGCTGGTGAACACCACCCTGGAAAGCTGACCGGCAGCTGTAGGGGTGGGACGAACAGTTTTCCTCTCAGGAAAGAAACAGAGCAAAGGATTCTGCAGAGTGAGGCAGGCCCTGGATTTTCATGGCCCCTTGGCGCTACTTTCATCTCTCTTCCTCAGCGAGAGCAGTCTCTCGTCTGCAAACGTCATCCTGATGCCTGCGGCAGGCCAGGCCGTGCCGGAGTGACTACTGAAAGATGGCCACAAGCCCTCCTCCCTGAGTCCCCTTGGGATCTCTGGAATAAAGGAGGAGGGGTGAGGATGGCAAAGGGCCACCGCCATGGGGAAGGTCACGACCTCGGAGCGGAGCTGCGGATGCCAGGCGGGCTCGGGCAGCAAGCTGGGGTTGGGGGCCTGCGCGCTGCGCGGAGCGGGTGTTTTAGGAGCATGGAGGAGAAAACCCGAGTGCGTTCCAAGAAAATGTCAGTAGAGCCACTAAAAATACCTAAATGATGGCATAAAATGTTCATTTACTTGAATAAGGTGAGTTACCAAGCAGTAGATTGAATATGATCTCAGCTTTGTAAAACAAAACAAAAACCTCCCCCAAACACCGACTCCTCTCGGAAGGATGTAGAGGTAGAGAAAATAGAAGAAAGCACCTCTGCCCGCGAGTGGGGACACCCTAAGTCCCTGGCTTTGTCCAGAATCAGGACGAATGGTGCCGCCTCCAGGAGTCACGTGACGACCTGGCTTCTGGTAGAAAGTGGGATGGGGAAGCTGAGGCTCAAAAAGGAGGGGACAGGCGGGCACTGGCGCTCCTCTGGAGGACCCTGGTGCTGGTCTCAGCACTCACCTTCAGTGTCATGACCTTTTGGTCCCCACAGCTCTTTCCTGAGGGCTCCCCTATGTGGGGGAGACAGCCAGCTGCACCCTTGGTCCTGCCAGTGGATGCTGACTCGCCCCCTTCCACTGTGCGGAGTCCTGGAGGTACCCAGGACCTGGGCCCCAGGGGGTGGAGGCCAGGGCACTCCTGTGAGAGGGGAGCTGGTGGGGTTCTCAGAGGCCAGAGTGGAGGGCCCCCGGGAACAAATGGATAATGGCGCAATGCCGCAGGGACCGTGGTGGGCCTAATGTGGGTGGGCATTTGTTGCTTGTGAGTTGTGTGGGCACTGAGCAGGCCTGTGGGGGTGGACAGCACTCGAGCCCAGGGGTGAGTGGGGCTCCCTGCGCAGGTCATGGGAAGGCAGAGAGCAGCTGGTGGCTGGTGAGCTCACGCAGGGCGTTTGCAGGGCTTGAGATCCGCCCACCTGGGACAGAACCCAGGGAATCCCAGTGTTCTAGGATGGATAGAGGAGGAAGAGGCTGGGCTGGGCGTTTATTTCTCCTGCCTCCACCGTTGCTGGGTAACTGCTGGCCTGGAGGCTGTGGTGGCGCAGAGCAGATGTGGAGAGGAGCGGTGACCTCACGGTGGGCGGGGCTTGTTCCCATCACTGCAGGCCCGCTCTGCCCATTGGCTGGGGTGTCCAGTGGGTTGCCAGCCTTGGAGAGGCACTGCCTGCTTACTAATTGTTGCCCTTGAAGGCAGTGGAGCCCAGCTAGCTACATTTCACCTGCTTGGAGGTGACCGAGTAAGATGCCGCCTCCCGCGATCTGAGCCTTCCTGTTCTCTCCTTCAAGAAAGCTAGGCTGTTCTGGGAGGACCTTTTGGATTACTTGCTAGGTCCAGAGGAATCCAGGAATTGATGATGTCATCAGGAAGAGATCTTTTCCCTGTTGGGAAATCAGCAGCTTTAGAACTGTGATTTGTCTGTTTTGGGGTTCAGAGACCCACAGTTACACAGAAACAGCCTGTGTTTCTTGTGGCAGCACCTCTGTGCGCCTCCACCCACTCTTGCTCCCCCTCAGTAGCTGGCCCTCACCCTCACCTCAGAGGCCCAGGACGCCTCCCGTCACTGGCCCTTCACTTTGCCCCGCTATATCCCTGGATGGAGATGTCAGTGCGTGCGCAGTACCAGCTCCTGCCCTCCGCTGATTCACCCAGGCTCGGCTCTGAGGTCCTGGCTGCTCTACTTGGTGTTTGGGAAGAACAGGGGTTGCTAATGGCCATGATGGCCCCAGGCCAGGGGGGAGGGTGTTGCTCCCTTCCCTCCAAGTTTGAGGCTCCCCAGAGGCCTGGCCTAGGGCAGGGGCCGGAGGACTTTGTTCCAGGAATGAACTGTACATTTCCTCCCAAAGCACAAGTCGCATCTCAGAGCTTGCTCAGGAAGAAGGAAATCCTAAACCACCAAATACCATTTTCTCCTACCAGCAGCCCCAGCTTAATTAGAGGCCGGGATGGAGTTGCATTTCCTGGTTGTTTACTGGCTGCTGCCGTCCATAAACAGCTGCAGTCTGTAATTAAGCTGTCTAATTGGGAATGACTACAGGAAAACCCTGAGTGGGGCTGTGGCCTCCTCCCCTGTAGCCCATTTGTCTGCAGCCTGCTACCTGCAGCCATTCTCACTCTCTCATTCTCCTGTCATCTTTTAAGAGCGGCTTGGGGGCAGATTCTAAAGAATAGTGGTCGGCAAACCGTTTGAACTTCACTTTGGGAAACCTGCCCAGTAGAGTGAGTCTAGGAGGCAGATCTTTTTTCTTTCCTCTTGAAGGAGAAGTGTGGAGGCAAGTTTGGTGGGTTGGAATAATTGGCGAGGGAAGTCCAGCAGTCCTGATCTGGGCAGCTGAGGTGAGGCGGGCTACCCAGCAATTCTGTCCGCCTCCAGGCCCTTTCCCACCTGATAAGGGTGCCCTGCGCTCTGCTCCGTTGAAGGGCCAGCCTTGTGCTTTTACCTGTTTTTCCCCTTAGTATGATATAAGACTAGGTGGTCTTTGGCATGACTTGCCCCGAGCCCGCCCCTTCCACCAGCCACCACAGCAATGGCCTTGGGCACTCCTCCACACTGTGCAGAAGGCTGTTGGGAGCTTTGAACTCGTGAATACTCTCTTCTTACAGAGGCGGACAGGTACGCTGTACAAAATATGTGTGTTCCCAGTTGGTTTTTGGATTGGGCCATAGTTGAGTTTCAGGGAAACTTTGAGGTTAGTGAAAAAAAAACTGTGCCCACCTCATCCCCTTTTGGGTAGAATGCCTTCCTTGGATTGCAGGGCACAGTTTGAGCAGGGCTTGGGTAAACATCCAAAAGTTGAAGCCGCTTCCCTGTGACTGTCAAGATTTTCTTCTGCTCGCCTGTGGCTGCTCAGAAACCTGCTTCTCCTATCTCCTTGTCTCCTGAAAACTTGCAAGGACAGTATCCCCTCATTTGAAAAAACAATTCTTTTTTTATTTGTGTCTCACAAATAGTGATCCTCGTATATGTTACTGCCTCATGGGAAAGAATCACTGAAAAATGGCCCCTCCCGTCTCTACTGACCACAGAGTACCTGTGTTCACTGGCCTCCCTCACCGCCAGCCTTCTCCCTGCGCATGCTCAGCCTGCGCACAGAGCTTGAGGAACACCATCCGAAGGGCTTTCGCATTGCGGCCAAGCCTGCCGGTGATTATCTCAGGCCACCCGGGTTGCCTGCTTCGGAGGCATCCCTGTTTTCCCAGGTGTCCTTTGGCAGCCTGCAGCCCCTGGTACGTTCCTGGGCGCAGCGTGATGCGTGCTCCTGCTTTCACAGTACCTTGCATAGGAGGATTGTCCAAAAGGTGCCCGCCTGCAGGGCGGAGCTCACTTGCGGCATGCTGCCTGCCTGCCTGGTGTAGGGATTAATCCCTTGAGTTGTTGCCTATGCACCGTGGAGGATCTTGGGGTGTTCAGTGAGAAGGGTGCACCAAGACACTGGCGACTTGGGGCCCTCCGCTCCCACACTCTCAGACTGTGAACACTGCCGTGACTGGAACAGTGTCCTGCGACCATGGCCATCCTGGCCTCTGGGCATCTGGATGCACATTTGGGGCTGGGTGTGGCAGAGACGCAGCAGACAGTGGACGCAGGGCTGGCCCCTCCCCACTGCATTTGTCTTGACAGCTGCCATCTGGCTCCTTCAGGGGCCAGTCACCATCCTGGGTGGTGGCCAGCCTCAGTGTCCAGGCCAGCCTGTGAATCAGCAGAGCCTGGGCTGTTGCTTTTGCAGGCCCTTCTATTTCCAGAAGTGACAGCCGCAGCAGAAGACTTAGGCTCTGGGAGACACTGAGACATTCCCTTGCTTTCAGACAGGAAAAGGCCGGGAAGCCTGTGGAGACGCAGCCACCTCACAGTCGGGGAAGAAGGTCACCTTGTTTTGCACATGCCAGATGTGACCCAAGACTCTGGTCTTGACGGCTCTTGTGGCCCTGCTGTGTGTTCCAGACAGGGCAAGGCCTAGAGAGTGCTGGGGACTTGGTGAGACACAGCTCGTGGGAGGGGGATGCAGGTTTGGTCTCAGTTTTGCAGCATTCCCCGGGGGTGTGGCAAGACACGGCTGGGCCAGACCTATGAAAAGCATGAGCTGAAGGGTGCTCTGGAAGTGGAAAGTTTGATGAGTTTGCCACGTTTTCCTTGTGGTTCTTTGGTGCTGGGGAGTGGATGTAGGGAGCTACACATGCAGTGTACCACTGAACTACATGCAAAGACACTGTCTTCTCATGCATTGCCGAAGGCTGTGTCATCTTAGTGGCTTTCTGGAGATGGAAGAGACTTGGAGGACACTGTGACGTGAACCTCTGGTTCTGCCATGCGGGACCCTGCCTTCTCCTCTGGGCTCTACTATGACCTTCTGTGGTGGCCGGGAGATCAGGTCATCTTGTACAGGACTACAACCCCTTTGCCTTCCTTTCCACAGAAGGCCAGAAATGGAGCAGCTCCTGATAAGTTGGGCTTGCAAACGCAGTGTGACCACACTTACCTTTCCCACTGCACTGTCCCTCAGTGGGGTCCCTGGTATCTGCATCCAGACACACATTTGATTTGGGAGAGAAAACAGATTATCTAATCAAAGGAAGTAGATGACAGGGCCCACGAGGCGGCCGTGCTTCCGTATGGCTCTGTTGCACGGGAGGTCCAGTGTGAGCAGGAAAGCGGGCTCCCCGGGCCATAAAGAAGCCGCTGTGCTGCTGAGCTGCTTGAACTGAGCGAAGTAGGGGCGGTTTTGAGCGTCGCAGAATCGGCCCTATGGACTCTCGAGGTCATGCGGAGGTGGGAGCTGCTTCCGCTGCAGGTGGTGGAGAAGCCATGGATGCAGTCTGGGGGCAGAGCGGGGGAGGGGAAGAGTTTGGGAGGACAGTTGCACCTCTCCCTGCTTAGGTAGTGAGAGGCAGAGTGGGAAGAGGGCAGGAGAGCTTGTTGCCCGCTGTCTTCCCACTTCCTGGTCACATGGTGTCGTCGTGGCTCTGTGTCTGTGAGGATGTATCCTAGAGTCTGTGGCTGGTGTTTATCCCCGGGCTATGCCAGTGCTTACACATTGGCTTCCAGGGAGTCTACAGGCTGAACCCACAGAGGGGCGCCCCTGTTTACCGAGAGTAGCTTGTCAACATTCTCTGCTCTGGAATAAACAGTCTGCATGCGGAATCTTAGTCCCTGGAATCAGAGATCGGCTCCCCTAGGAGGGAATTGCTCATCTGTCCACGCTGTATTAGTGTGAGGAAGCCCTGAGTCAGATCCGCAGGCCCTGGGGGAGGCCAGCGAAGTCCCGGTGGGATGCCAGACTTAACTTGCTGGCCAGAGGGCCCGCGGTACAGTCGTGCCAGTTGTGTCCTCCGTGGGACATCACGGTCTTCTGTACAGGAGCCACTTAGCTTCTCTTCTTTAAAGGGTGACTGTCATAGAGCACACAGGGCAGAGCATCTCCCCTGACGGGGGACCTGAGTCCTGCTGCAGAGCAGGCCAACAGCATCAACTCTTCATGCAGTAGAAAAGGTGAGCAGACCTAACTGACCTGGCCCACGTGAAGGGGCCACTTGTGTTCGCTAGGGACTGCCGTGAGTGAGGAGGTTTTAGAGAGAGGCCCCTGTGCAGTGGGCTCCAGGCTTGGGCTGAGCTGTCCACAGTCCCAAGGAGCTCCAAGCAGCCATGGTGGGGGTCCCAGGAGCTCTGTGCAGGGAGGGTGTCTGTGAGCTCTGCCTGACAGCGCACAGCAGCCCCCCGGCCCACCCCCGCCATGTTCATTTCCCGGTTATGATTTGGTCGGGCAGCAACCTTCCCTTCAGAGCCGTGATGGGGAACTGGCTCATGGGAGTCTTGGGGCCAAGGCAGCCGGTGCCAGAACAGCTGGCTATCTGTACTTGAGGGAGATGGATTCTCTTTTCTTCTATTTTTCTTTTGTACTGGGGATACAGCTTAGGCTTCCCCTGTTAGGCGTGAGCTCCACCACTGAGCTCCACCACCTCCCCTGTCAAGGAGTGCTTTAGCGCCTTCCAGAGCTTTTATAATTTTTGATGGGATTCTTGTCTAGAAATGTCAGCTCAGGGTAAGGATTTCTGTTGAGAGTCTGACAATTGTCCTCTCCACTGCTACAATTGCCCCAAACCCTCAGTGATCATGCCGGGGTGTCTGTGCACAGATTGGCATCATGGAGGACATTCTTCTGGACCACAGAAGGGGCTGCATCATGAGATCCTCGCACTGTGTGGTACAGCCTGGCCTTGACCTCGAGGCAGTCCTCCTGCCTCAGCCCCTAATGAGTTCTGGGGTTGCAGGTGTGCACCATCACGCCTGCCTTCAAGATAATGAATCTTTATTCAACAGTTCTGAATGGAGCCCTCACCACCTAAGATGACTCTGTCAGGAGACTAGAAGTTGGTTCTGTGCCAGGAAAATCAGCAGAACTTGAAGTGCAGGTGTGAGGAATATGGCAGAGGCTCACATGTGCCCACAGAGCCATTTTGTTGACGACAGCCACTCCTTTCCTCTACCTCAGAGTCGCCCCCTCCCCAGCTGACTCAAGTCACTTTTCTCTGATTGCTTGGACAAAATACCCAACTTGCAAAACTAAGGAAGGAAAGGTTTAGGTAGCTCCAAGTTTGTGGAGGTTTCAGTCGATACCGCGCTGGCTCCAAGGTAGAGTGGCGTGTGGCAGAGGGCAGCAGTTTACAGTGGGAACAGAAAGGGAGGAGCCAGAGTAAAGAGCAAAGGCTCTCTCCTCAGGTGCAGCACTCACACCCATAGTCCCCTCCTGGATCACGCGTGAATCCCAGCCTGCGAAGCCCACCCCAATGACTGCAGGAGGCTCGGGGACACCTAGACACAAACCATAGCACCAGCTTTCCTGTGTACCCCAACTTCTCTGCCTTTCATCCTTTGAGGAACAGAGAGCTGTGTTCAAGGTCCAGGCTGAAACAGCACGGGTACCCACTCGGGTCACCTCGGGGTGTGTGGCATGCGGCACACCTATGGCTGCCCTAAAGGGCCGCGCTTTAGGGTGGCCACAAGACAAGGTCTGTTGTTGTGGAATTCTGGTGTTCTGATGTCGGCGGTGCTCTTGAGCCGGAGGCACTGCCATGAGCCTGTGAAGGGTCCAAGTCATCACATAGTACTTCATTAATCCTGTGTGAACTTCCACGATGGCTCTGGCCTCCTCTTACTTTCTGAATTTTGTTTTTCTTTCTTTCTTTCCAGCACTGAGGATGGAATGCAGGGCCTTGGAATGTGCTAGGCAAGTGTCCTGCCGCTGAGCTACACCCTGTCCCTAATGGCACCACTAGGTTACCATCCTGGCTCAGGACTGGCACTGTGTGGGAGCCCCTGTGAGAGCACAGCCTGTAGGTCACATGGGGTCTGCTCTAGTCCTCCCGAGGGTGAGGCTGCCCCCCACTTTCCTTGAGTCTTGGTGTTACTTCTGTTGAGACCTTTCAATTCTCTCTCCTTGCTCCCCGAGTGCAGAACAGGAAGTCGGGATTACTGGTTGGTTGACATTGTCCTGCCTGACTTCTTACCCTGAGGGGACTCACCGCCTCGGCATCCCTCCACAGAGCCAGGCACAGTGAGCCTGCGGGGAAGAGTCTGGTGTTCCATAACTGCTGTCTGGGGGAGACCAGGGCTGAGGGGCGGGTGATCCTGTGCGTTGATTCTGACACATACCACCACAGCCACGTCCTTCCTCTTTGGAGCAGCTGCCTGGCCACCCCGGCCAGGTGCCTGCACCCCCTCTGGCCCTGAGTCGGTACCATGTTGCCTTTTTATGCTGCTGCTGTTTAGGGTCTTCACACCCTGCCACTGCACTTCAGGCTTCTCAGAGGGCGGGCTCTTGCTGGAGAGCCTTCTGCCGCGTGGAGAGGTGTGGCAGGGGCTGTGAAGAGGCTGTGGACAGTGGCTCCAGAGTTACGACAGCAGAGGTTCTAGAGTGGGAGGCCTGCCGCCCTGCCCATCTGAGGTTGTTCCCTCAGAGAGCAGTTTCTAGTGGCACCACATGTCCAGCCACAGACCGAAACGCATGCCCTCTGCTCAGGATGTGATGGCCAGGTCACAGACCTTGGCCCCCAGGATATGGGAGCAGAACACCCAGCAAAGGCCCCGGGGATGGCCTCTGCTAGTTCATCGCAAAGGACACAGAACAGTGGCTCCCCCAAGAATGTGGCCTCTTTCCGTGAAGGTCCAGTGGGGTGGTGAGCTATTTCTAGATGGCTCAGTCATAGCTATGGAGAGGACCTTGCCTGGGATTTTCCTCCTGTGCTACAGGTAGGTTAGATGCTGGGGACACAGGCACAGGCATCCCCAGACTTGGGGCAAGTGGGGACCGCAGCGCTGCTAACCTCAGCAGCGACCCTGCAGGAGGAGCACACTGCGTACCGGTGCAGGCTTGCTCCCCGTCCCTTGCCAGCTCCGCTACACTCCGAAAAGCACTGTCACTTGGTGCATCTGTGTGATGCACTCTAGCACAGTGAGCTTTGGAATGCCGACCCAGCCTTCCCAAGTTGGGAGAGGAGTAGGAAACACTTGGCTCTTTGCCCAAAGTTTTGAGACGCTTGAGAAACATGTTTATCTAACATGTGCCTGTGACATTTGAAATGTCAGATTGCAGGAAACTGCATATCGCATTGGAGGCTCGCACAAGGGCGCGGGTGGCTGAGCCCTCCTGGGGCCTGCACTGTGACACCAGAGGCTCCATCGTGTTGCTAGTCCGGTCCAGTTGGGCCCTGCGGTTCTGAAGAGCCTCCAGTTGTCAAGTCCTGTGTGACACATGGCACCAGACGTCACTGATGGCAAGGCCTGAGTGTGTGCAGTGTCTTGGCATCAAAGCAGCAGTGGCTGAAGTCTCCAGCTTCAGTTCAGCTATAGGATTTCCAAGGTAAGGATTCAACAGATTGGAGTGGATGCCATGCCGTGTGGTCAGAAAACCATTGATTAGAGGGCGGTCTTTGACTGGACAAGTGGAATTGATCAGACCTGGGAGGAGTAAAGAGATGGTGAGACATTCCCTTGTGGCTCAGGCAGTTGGGTTTGCTCTTCTATCCTGTTGGCTGCCAGTCTACGTAACCACCCACCCACTCACCCATCTACCCACCCAGTCACCCGCTCACCCAGCCACCCACCTGCCCATCCACCCGCCCATCCACCCGCCTGCCCGCCTATTCACCCATCTACCCAGCCACTCACCGTCAAACCCACCCGCTCACCCATTCACTCACCCATCCACGCACCCACGCACCCACCCACTCACCCACCCACCCACCCAGCCACCCACCGTCAAACCCACCCACTCACCCAGCCACCCACCCACTCACCCATCTACCCACCCGCTCACCCAGCCACCCAGCCACCCACCCGCCCGCCCGCCCACTCATCTGCTCTCCCCACTGTGTCCCGACCTATGCATTATACGTTAGCTGAGAGCGTTCTTCGTGTTGGTACCAGGATGCAGCAGAGGAGAAGAAAGCAGCACTGAGTGTTATGCTGCTGCGCTGGTGGTGGCTGTGCCTTTCGGTCCCCAGGGCTTGGTGCCCTCTGCCCCACATCCTGGGAAGTAGGATCCAGAAAATGTGACATTATAAAGAAGGTGTCAAGGGTCAGTGAGATAGCTCAGGGGGCTAAGCACTTGCTTAGGCAAGTGCAGGGACCAGGGTTTGATCCTCGGCATTGCATGCCACGCTGGCCTTGGGGGCACTGTGAGCTGGTTACCGAGACCAGCTGTGGTAGTGCACGCTTGTCATCCCAGCCCTGGGAGGCTGAAACAGGAGGATCACTATGAGTCTGAGCTGTATACTGAGACACTGCTCCAAGCACATGAAAGAACCAGTTTTCAGAGTAACAAAGTGCGGCCTTTTAGTTTCAGCTAAGAGAAAAGTCTGGAAAGACTTAGAGCACACCTGTCTGGTGAAGGCCAGCTGCACTCCGGAAGCACCTGAGCACCGCGGCCACAGGTCAAGGAATATGGGGGCGAAGGCAGGGATGGCTGTGGAGGACACCACGTGGAGGAGACGGGGCGTGTGGCACCTGGAGGCTGGCAGTCGGCGGTGTTCTTAAACTGCTTTCAGGCACGCTTAGCCCCATTCTGGTAGTTGCAGGGAAATGTGCTGGGCATGGATGGGTAAGGAGCTCATCTGAATAAATCACATGAACACAGAGAGCCCACCTGGAGTAGGGCAAGCCCAGCTAGGGTGGGGTGCTGTCATTGCACAAATAAGCAAAGGTCCCAGGCAGGGATGGGGGTGACAAACCCAGACCTTTCGTTGTAGTGTGGGCTGGGGTCAGCTGTTGCCAGAAGCAGCCTGTGCGCTGGCAGCAAGGTGACTGCTGGTGAGCCCCCGGTGATATCATGGATGGAGAGGGGTCAGCTGGATGTGTGAAGGGTGACCTGTGCTTCTAGGAATCTGAGCTCTTGAGTTTCCCAGTGACTGACAGATGGGTTTCTGTTTTAGAAAAGACTGGTGCCTGCCATGGGGGAGACAGGTAGATGAGGCGAGACGCCATCCCTGATGGCACCTTATCCTGGGAGAGAGCCCCTGCGTCGCGCCAAGGGCGCAAGTGTGAAGTTTGAGGGCTGTGGGGTGCTCCTTCTAGCTCTGAATGCCTATTTTTTCAATGGTGAAATGGGAGCTCATTGACTTCAGGGAAGGGGCAGCTGCCATGTGTTGTTTCTAAAAGATTGCTGGGCTTGACTTGGCCAGAAAGTACCTTTCCAGGTGGCGGGGGACGCCGCCAGCTTCCGCAGGGTGCGCTCTCTGGAGCAGCCTCACCGGCAGCCTTGGCCCTGTGTTTTGTGTCTACCAGGGGACAGCAGCCTGGCTGCCTGGCCATGCAGAGCCTTGTGTCCACCCAGCCCCGAGGCCCTCGGCTGGGTGGGTCACTGCTTGCTGGACGCTGTTGGCTGCGTCCTCCCTGTTGTGCACTCTTCAGCCTGGGTGCGTCACCTGCTCACCTGCCTATGGGGTGACAGTGTTGCCTCTGGGTTGAGAGCTCTGCTGTCCCTTGAGTCAGGAGACCCAGGGGACCTTAAAGTGTTTGTAGGTAGCACTGGAATTCTTGGGAAGAGAGCTGAGAGCTAGAGGTGAGCAAAGGGACAAAAGGTGCCCGAAGCAACCAGGTGCAGTTTGCACGTGTCACCTGGCACTCAGGAGGCTGAGGCAGGCGGGTGCAAGGCCT
Source organism: Myocastor coypus (assembly GCA_004027025.1). Classification (NCBI taxonomy): domain Eukaryota; kingdom Metazoa; phylum Chordata; class Mammalia; order Rodentia; family Myocastoridae; genus Myocastor; species Myocastor coypus. The sequence goes on along the minus strand of PVJA010005209.1, from coordinate 19,380 downwards.
GAGCCCCAGCCTGGGTAGCTTAGTGACTTAGTGGGACCGTGAGACCTTGTCTAAAAGTAGCAGTAAGAGTGAGGCTGAGGATGTAGCTTGATGGCATCGCTCCAGCTCAGTCCTTAGCACAACCCCCATGTGCCCAAAGATACCCAGATACCAGCAGCTATTCCCCGTCCCAAAGATACCCAGATACCAGCAGCTACTCCCCGTCCACTGGCTGGGGGGAACAGGCTTGTGCACCCCATGCCTGCCAGTGGCCCTCGCCTGGCCTGAGACTAGAGCCGCCATGGAAGTTCTCAAAGGAGAAAGTCCTCACTGCTGCGCCTAAGGAGAAGAGTCCAGGCTCGCTGCCAGTCACCCGGTCTCATCTCCGTAATTCTCCACGACCCAGCTATGGTGAACTAAGTAGCAGAAGGGAAAATTTTCCAAAATGGATTGAAGTTTTCTGAGCGACCCACAGAGCTACTATAGAATGATAGGTTTAAAAAGTCACTTAGGTTCTGCTCAGAGTGTAAACAAAATCATTTAAAAGCCAGGCTGCCTCCAAGTTTAAAAACCAAAAATAGCCTTTCTTCCTCAAAGCCATACATGTGGATTTCAGGAAATACAGAAGAAGACCAGACAGAAAACGTGAGCAGCATCTCAGAGTGGCTGCAGGTCCTGCAGGTTTGGGGACCACTCACTTCAGTCTGGGCTGCGGTCAGTGACAGCGGCGGCAGTAGAGGGACCGCACTTGCAGCTCAGGGGATGTTGTCAGTTACCCCAGCGGGTCCTTCCATGCGCAGCACTGTGTCACTGCGCTGGCATTTCCGGGACAGCTGGGCTCACTTAACAGCATAACTACAATAGCAAGCTGAAGGAAGCAAATTTTCCAGTTTCAGGTTTTAGCGTGATGGATTGAAAGATGTCCCAGGAGCCTGCCTCCCACAGGCCATGGTTGACACCATAACAAGAAGGACTTTCGTCAAAAGTTGCACCAGGATCCCAACCTGGAGGACGAGGAGGAGAGGGTCACACGCTGAGCAGGCCACCCTGGAATGGATGCTGGGGGCTTACTGGGGCGAACATAACCTCAAGGTGGTGACCCACTTGAATTGACATAATCTGGTCCTCTGGTCCCCTCAGCCACTGCAGCGACTGGCAGGCCCCTAATTATGCCTTTGGGATTCGTAGGCGTCTCTCCCTCAGATGATTCTGCTTGATGATAATTCCACCAGAAAGGGCTCCATCTTGGAGCTCTGCTCTATTTTCATGTAGGCAAATGAGCTCAAGAAAATTAGAATAAAAAATATCCAGAATAGTCTGCTAGAATCTCTGAACCATTCGTCCCAGTGACATATGGGCCAAAAGTAAACAATTATAGGGAATCAGCAATATGTTTTCAGTCCCTGCTTAGTCTCTGTCCCTGTGATTTGCATGCGTATAGGAAGCCCAGCACACGGGGAAAGAAAATGACTTTCTGATTGAATCGTGGGATTTCAGACAAAGCTCTTTCATGAATAAAGAATATTAATTACTGTATCCGAGTGAATCTCCTCCCTGCCCCCCTCTTTTGAACGGTGTGTTAATAGTGACATTTGTACGTTTGGTACAAGGTCAGTATAGATTTAAAGGCAGACAGAGGCTTTGAAAATTCATTCATGCTGGAATTTAGAACATGGAATTAATTAAGTGCACAGAAGCTGGAAGATAGACAGGTTGCTGCTTCTGGTTTTGTTCTTTAAAGTGGTTTATTCCGTTGGGAGGTCAGCGGTGGGTGTCCTGGATGTGTGTTCTTCGTGGGGTGTGTTAATGCAGCGAGCAGTTCAAAGGAGACTAGGTACAGAGCTGGGAGGAGCGAGGCTGACTCGGATCCTGGGGAATTTAAGATCAGACTCTTGCCCAGACTGCTGCCACCGGGCCCTCAGCCCTCGGCCTCCTTCCCCCTGCTCCCTTTTCTTCTATTCTGTCAGCTCCCGCCGTATCTGAAGCGCTTCCTCATGGCTGCCGTGTCGTGGGACCGTGTCACAGCTGCATCTGGACTGCGTGGCCCTGGGACTACTTCCCGGTGAGGTCAAGGGCACTGGGGTGGCCAGCGTGGGCGCTGCCTCCCCTCAGCAGCATGGGCAAGCCATAAGGGCTGGCAAGCGCTGTGGTCGCCCTCTTCTGCCTGCCGTGAGCTGTTTCTCCTCTGTAGCGCTCCCCTTCCTCTGTGGGGTGCTTTCATCTGATCCCATAGGAGCGAGCGACTGCAGTGCCCCCGGGCTGGGCAGAGCAGCAGTGAGAGCTCTGCTTGAGGTCCCTTGGGCGGGGGGTCCTTGTTCCATGAGAAAGTCACCTATAGGTCCCGTGGAGGACTTGAACACATTTCAAGGAGTATGATTTATTTACGCTTCAGTTTCTGTAGAGGAGCTCTGCCAGGTGGTCCCCACAGCCCCCAGAGATGCAGGCCTAGTGGCTGTGGGCAGGCTGGGTGTAGGCACAGGCCTGGGAGTCTGCTTCTGGTGTCGAGGTTCATAGCAGAGGCTGGGGAGCGGGACACGGGTGCTGGGCAGTGTCTGGAGCTTTGATGCTTCCGCCAAGTGACTTGTGAGCTGCCCTCTCTCCAAAGCCGAGACCACGTGGCACCCAGGGAAGACAGGCGACTGCACGGCTCTCCTGCAAGGTCACGGTGTGTCCTTCCTAGGCCTGCAGTTCCCTTTCCCGTGGCCTCCAGCCCCGCACCTGCTGCGGATTGCTAATGAGACTGAGCGTAGGCAGTGAATATTGCTTTCATCTATCTTGGCGCACTTAGTCGCGCCAAGGCAGAAGCACTACCGCTGGAACGCCATAGCTCCTCTGCAGCCAGGCACTGTATGCTTGGACCTGCAGGCAAGGAGCATGAGTTTCAAGCCCAAGACCTCCATTAGTGTGGAAGTAAGGTGTGGCTCTTTGATATCACAGGCAGAAAGGAAGGGGCAGGAGCTTCCTTCCGCTTTGCCTGGGGTCCCCATCACAAGGTACTGAGTTCCACTTCGAAGGGGCTGGAGCTCAGTGACAAGGTACTGAGAACCAGTTGCTGAATGCTGGGTCTCCGTAGCAGAACAGTGAGTTCTAGTTTCAGGGTTCTGAGGAGCCGGGGACCTGTTGTGCTCCTTGTGGCCTTTTTTGGCTATTGTTTGCTTGTTTTCTGCAGGGCTTGTTCATGCCGTTTCGTTGAGTCTTTACTCAGAGAAGCCCTTTGTGGCCTTAAGGCCATCTTTGTTCTCACGTTGCTGAGTAACTGTCACGGTGCCTGCCGGGCCGAGCTGCGTGTCCCAGACATCCCACGTTTACCTCCTAACTCCCAGGTCCTCAGACTGAGACAAGGAGTCCTGATGGGGGAGGCTGAGGTCCCTAAGAGGTGGGTGGATAAATGATGCCACCTCAAGCCAGAAGTGGAGGAGGCCACAGAAAGTGCCATGCCTTGGTCGCAACACCCAGACAGCATAGTTCTGTGTTCAGAGCCCCGGCCTGTGGTGCTTCACCATGGCAACGGCTCAGGATGAGTGCAGGGGTGGCCCCAAATAGCAGCAGACACACTCAAGTGCTTTCGCTTGATAGTGGAGGGGATTAAGACCTCGTGGCCAGCTAGTGTGTGTGGAAGGGTCTGGCTGTTCTTTTGCTCTTCTGGAAGGCGTGTGTGTGTGTGTGTGACCTTTTCCTATTAGTGATTTCCAGAAGTCACTCGGTCCTGGCCACCTGCTGCAGCCACCCTGAGAGGGCCTGGGGGTCTGACCCTCAGAAGTCTGGGTGTCATCTGAGCAGTTAGCTTCTGTTGTGTCCAGGCCTTTGTGTGGATCTAATGGTATCCAAATGCCTCTGACACATGGAATTTATGGCTTTTTAACAAACATTTCCATATTGGGGAGGGAAGTCTGCAGTTGACTTTCCCATGGCTCCCAGGGTGCAAGTTCGAGCTGGAGGAATGGTGGAAGGGCTTAGTGCAGTGAGGGTGCTGGTGTGAAGGGTGATCAGGGTCACCGTTCTGGGGACGCCAGTGGAGGCAGGAACCCTTGCAGGGAAGCTGAGAAGAAAAGGGGAGGGGGAGTTTGCCAGTGGGACTCGGGGTGTCTATCCTGAGTACCCAGCCCCTGCTCTCGAGATGCAGACGGAACCAGAGCGCTCACTTGGGTTGGGCTCTCAGCTGGCACCCTCGCACCTTCTGGGAGGGTCTTCTGATGTTGCTCTTGATGTTTCTTCCTTTTTGTTTGCCTCTTGGGCAACTTTCTGTTCAAGCTTATAGCCACCCTTCACCCCCGTCTTTTCCATCTTGCTCCTCTTTCTGGTTGCTACTTGGAGAAGCAAAGTGAAATGACTGATTGCTGCCCCCACAGGCTGTGGCTTCCAGAGCAGAGCTAACTACAGAGCAGAGCATTTGGAAAAAAACGTTGATCTGTCCCAAGCATTACAGACATTTTTTTTTCTCTTGTCATCCTCTCCTTAAAAATACAACCATTTACATAGCCTTTACATTGTGTTGTGCCATTGGTATTCCAGAGATGATTTAAAATATACGGGGTGGTGGCCTGGCAGGATGGCTCAGTGGTCTAAAGCGCCTGCTTAGGAAAGTTTAGGTGGCTGCAGGGACTGTGATTGGATCCCCCACACCACATGCTGTGCCAGCCCTGCCCTCAGGGCAGGCTGAGCCGGCCATAAAAATAAATAAATAAATAAACAAACAAACAAAGTTCTGAAACAAGAAAAAAAAAAAAAGTATACAGGGTGGAGAACTGTGCCCTGGCTAGATGGAAACTCAACACTGTGTTGTCTAAGGGGTGGGGCACCTTCACAAGTTCACGCAGGGGTGGGGTGGACCTGGAAGCACCCACAGGACAGGTGGCTTTATTCCTGTCCCTTGTGGGGAGCCCCTGCATTGGTTCTCCTCCTCACCGGTACTCCTGCTCTGTGACCCCTGCACATCTCCCTGTGTGCTGATCTGGGGCACCACTGTCACCTGTGACTTTCCTTCTATATTTGTAAAACAGGGATAATAATAGTGCCCACTCTGTGGGGTGCCTCCCTGAAATAGCAGTGCAGATGCCGTGCCCTCAGGCTCCACCTGGCTGTGACCTGTCCTCGAGCACGTGGCCCCCAAGGAAGGGTGGCTGAGTCCTCCTGGGTTGTAGCAGGAGCTGGCCGCTTGGAACACTGGGCAGAAGGGTGAGAAGGCATGCTGGCCTCTGGCGGGTGGTGGCCCCATGTCACAGATGAATTGCTTTGCTGCCGGCCCCACAGCTCGGTGTGGGGCCTGTGCAAACCTCGGTTCATTTGAAGTTACCTTTCTGTGTCAGGTTTGAGGTGGAACCGGTCAGCAGCTCAACACATGGCTTTCGGTCAGTCCCTGGTGTTCCGGTGGCAATGTCGGGAGCCCCTGGCTTGCCCCCTTGTGCTGGCATTTGGTGACAGCCCTCAGATGCTAGAAAGTCCCATCTGGGTGAGAGGTTCCGGAAGCTCGCTGCCCTGGCTGCAGTCTGTTCCTCTGCTGTTGTTTCTCAGGGGCCTGTGTGCAACGATGGGTTTCTTTCCTCAGTCCCCAGAACAGTCTCACTAGAGCTTCCTCTGCACACCCAGTGTTGCTCCTCAAGCCTACCCATTCCTGATGACCAACTTGTTTCTCAGGAAGCCTTCTGCAGTCAGGGCTCCGTGAGGGTTTTGCCCACCCTCTGTGGGCTGCTGCCAGGGTCTCATCCCTGTTCCTGGCCTTGAAGGTGATCACTGAGAAGTGTGGCAGTTGTCGAGTTAAGAATGTGTGCTTAAGGCCACTTACTAACTTCATTTTGAACAGCTCTGAGGTACCCCAGCTCCTCACCTAGGCCGGGGTGCAGGGTCTGCGGCCGTTGCTCCTCACAAGCCTCTTTCCATACGTGGCCATTGGGGTCCTGTCTTGGACGACCAACCCGCCATGTTCAGTCCTTGGCAGCCGCCGCCCTGGCACAGATCCTGCCAGTGGGCAGACCGGGCAGCAGCCCGTGGGGTTCCTCCATCCGGGGCTTTCCGGGGGCTCTGGGAAGGCCCCTCCCCAGCTCACGCCGCCGCAGTCAGTGTGTTTTCTTCTTTCCTGCCCAGGGAAGGCCAGGGTTTTCAGAGGGCGGCCACCCAAGATCAGCTGCAGCTGAGCATTCCTGTGGGCAGGGAAGAAATGAGTCACCCGCTTCTCTCCCGGTGTCTCTCGCAGTGTCTCTCGCAGCCTGCTGGAGACTCCATGGATGAGCTTGCGGGGCGGGGTGCTGTGTGGTGGAGGTGTAAATGGGAGCTCCGTTGGTGCAGGGCAGCGTGACTGAGGCCGGCTGCCCCTCAGAATCAAACTGGCATCTCCCATCGCCGTGCAAGACACTGGAAAGGGCTGGGTGTGTGGAGATACAGCTGCACGGGGTGGGCAGGTAGGCAGTGGCTGAGGTCAGCAGGTCAGACACGAGGTGAGGGCCCTCCCGGGCTGCAGGATTTAGCCTGAGGCCCCTGTGAAACCGAGCCCCACATGGCCAGGAGTAGGAGGCAGGCGGAAGGAAGCACTGGTGAGGCTGGCAGCGCGTGCTCGAGTGAGCCCTGGAGCAAGGGCCTCGTGCCCTGCTCAGGGCCGCTCTGCTGTCCCCTTATTGCAGAAGTGAAAGCTGGGTGCAGAGACTCAAGGTCCGTGGTGTTGTAGGGTCACATGCGAGTCGCCTTATTCTGGCCCCAAGCCTCTTGGTCACTGCTTGCTGCCAGGCACCAGTGCTAGCTGAGGAGCCAGCACTCTTTCTAAGGCAACTTGGGGAGTCCGTGGGGGTTGTGCACGGAAGTGTACGCCGCCCGACACTCAGCTTGCAGGGGTGGCATTTCCTGAGAACAGACTACATCTGTCTGTCTTGGGATTGGAGCAAGCGGGGTGCAGTTGGTGGGAGAGGGAAGAGGGGTGGGTGAGGGAGGGGCAAATGAGCAGGTGCAGCAGTGGGGGCTGGGACGTGGGGGAGGGGCGTTCGTTGCTGTGTTTTATTAGACTGTGCAGCATTGAGTCTGAAAGAGAGGAGGGGACTGTGATTGACAGCTCCGTCTGCCAGAGGTGGTCCTATGGAGGGGGTGGAGGGGGATAGGGAGGAGGTCTTCATCTTTGCAAGAGAAGAGCAGGGTGCTTGGAATGGGAAAGGCTCTGGCTGGACCTGCCGTGGGGCCTGTGGATGCTGGGGGTCAGTCCCCCGTCCCCAGTGCCGTGAGTACTGCATCAGGGCTTGGTGCCACAGACCAATGAGATGCCACCGAGTCCATCCCAGTGTCTCCCCGGGATGCAGCACTAGAGTGGCCCAAGTTGCCAGGCGATGCCCCTGCGCTCGTCCAAGCCCCAGGTTGGAGGAGTCTCTGTCTGGGGATTGGGTCTGCCCCCCCTTGGAGTGTCCAGGCCCGGTGTGGAGCAGGTCGCAAGGGCCCACAGAGACGCATGAGAGGCAAGAGGCGGCTGTGGAGGGCAGAGAAGGGAAGACACAAGGAAGTGAGCCACCCGACGCTGCAGGGAAGTTGGGGACAGAAGGGCCATCAGCCAGGTAGTCCCAGGCTGCAGGCGGCTTAGCCTCTGAAGCATGAACTGTGGCTGTGGCCTAAAGTCCCAGCAGCCAGAGAAGGGAGAATCGCCACAGTCCAGGCACCAAGGGCAGCTCTCCTGGCTGCCTGCTTTGGCATGGCATGGCCTTGCAGCCCTGACCAGGAGGAAGGGGACTCCGAAGGGTGGCCCACTCCCATGCTTTGTGCGGCCCCCATTGCCAGGCAACGTGGCATTGTCCTAGTCTGTGTCTGCGCTTTGCAGGCTGCTTTGGTCCCCACCGAGGTGGGAGCTAGGGCGCCTTTTCCATATCTGGGGAGCTTGGCCTTGGTGTGGAACCATGAGGTGTGGCATTGGTGGGAAGACTGAAGATTGGGGGTGCCATGAGTTGTGTAGCCATGCCATTTGCTTTCTTCTACCCCTTCTTGGTCTGTCTTTATGGAAGAAGACTCTGGAACAGATGTGCAGAGAGGCACATGTAGCATCATGTTGCTTTGGGGTGAAGGAAACCCACCCCTGTGGAATCCTCCGGGCTGTCCTTGGGCCGTGGCCCTCCCCTGCCGCCAGCCCTCCATCCCATCCCACACTGCCCCTCCATCCTGCAGGGACATAGCTGTGTGCTGCCGCAGACTGCCGGTGGCCACTGTATGGCCAATTGACAAGGAGACACGGGTGCTCTCCTCCCTGTTACAGTGTCAAGATATGATCCGGGCCTGGAGTGAGACTGAACTGTGCCATCCTGGCCAGCTGCGGGATGCTGCCAGGCGTGACCGCGTGTCCCTCTGCTCAGTGCTGGGAAGGTGGGGCTAAAAACATTTAGTTTTGACACGGACACCTGACTCCCAGGTATCTCTGTAGTCACATTCCACCCTGGGACACAGCTGCTCACTTGGTAAAACTGTCCTTCTGTGCTGTCCCCACCTATAATCCCAGTCCTCTGGGGGCGTTGAGGTAGGATGATCAGAAATTCAACTCTGACCTGGGCAACTTAGTGACTTACTAAGACCATGCCAGAGTAATAAACAGGAATGGTGGCGGTGCACACCTGTAATCTCAGCACTTTGGAGGCAGAGGCAGGAGGATCCTTTGAGAGTTTGAGACCAGCCTGGGCTATAAAGTGAGCACAAGGCCAGCCTGAACTGCATAGCAAGACCCTGCCTCAAAAAGACCAGAAGAGGGCTATGGAAGTAGTTCAGTAGTCTAAGCACCTGCCTGGCAAGTGCAAAAATCCAGGTTCAATCCCCAATACCACATGCCGTGCTGACCCTGGAACCCTGGTTGTGCCATAACAGCCACCAAAACCAGGCGTGGTGGCATATGTCAATAATTGCAGCACTGAGGGGCTGGGCTGAGACAGGAGGATCACTGTGACCTGAGCTGTATAGTGAGACTCTGTACCAAATACATAAATAAAAGTTTTTTTGGGTTTTTTTGTATTTTGGGGAAGAGTCTAGAAAGTGTTCAGGGTCTCACTACTAGATTGACTCATGGTGATCCACCTGTTTACAGCCTAATAAAAGATTTTTAAAACATTTAAAAAAAAGAGGCCCCTCCCCACAAAAAATATTTGTCCCAGGATATAGCTCAGTGCGAAGGGCCTGAGTCCAGTTCCTAGATGGGGGGGGCGGGGAGACGCCGGGCTTTGTACCAGGGCTGACCACAGCTTTGATTTTTATTTTTTATGTAAGTCCCCTGGATTTTCTAAATCTTTGGGCTCATAGGATCTAAAGGAAAGCTTGGACACCCAGATGTCCTGAGAACATATTTGGGTCATCATCTTTGGGTAGCTTGAATCATGGCATCTGTTTCTCCTCGAGGAGACTTAGGAGAACCCCAAGTCCCAGCTCACTGCCCCCTGAGGACAGCATTCTGGAGTCTCAGTCTCCTTCACTTGAGGACTAGGAGGAGTCCGCATTTGGTGGGGGCTTTCCCACTCAGGCCTCCAGAGCCACTTGGCAGCTTTTGAAGCACAGGCAGAGGGTTCTGTGTCCCTTTGATCAAATCCTCTGGTCCACAGGTCCACAGTGCCAAGAGCAGAGGCCAGGGTCTTGGGCCTCCTCTGCGACGGCTGTATGCCCTGGCTACAGCCGTGTCTGGCACCGCCGAGGCGGCATCTTCAGGAGGAGCCGGCTGTTGGTTGTGTTCATCTCCACAATGTGACGTGTAGTAGATCTGATTTTACTATCTTCAGTCCTCTCTGCCTGAAACTTAGCAAGAACAACTGCCAAGAAAGGGCTGACGTTTCCTTGCATTTGGGAGGGAGACAGTTCTCTGGGAGGCTCCTGAGACCTACCGTAAGACCAGAGCTTCTCCCTGCCTGCCTAGGTGGAGGTGCGGATTTCGCTTGCTTTGGTACTTGCCTTGGGCTCGCTGTCCCAGGCTGTCCTGAGGTACACCCCACTGGGCCAGTGCTGAAGCAGGTGGGGGGGGGTGTCTCTCTCCGTCCCCTGATGTTTTGTAGGCACAGAAGATGCTGGGAGCAGGTGTGCTCAGGAACCCGGGCTGAGCTTCCACTGGCCCTCCCCAGCCTCGCACGGTGGCTCCCTCTGCTTCATGGAGCGGGCGTCCTGGCTGAATGCCATAGCCCTGCTCAGATGCAGAGCCTTTTCTCTTTTAACCCTTCCAGCATCTGAACCATGCCCATGCTAGGTGTTCATTTAAAATCATTATAAGAACAACTTGTTTATCATCGGACACAGGCTGATCAGAGGCCTCCTCTGTCACTTGCCGCTCTCCCTATTTTGGGAATGATTACTGGAAATAGTCTCTTCTCTTTTTATAGAGACCTTCTGGTGCTTTTTGCTAATATATGCAGAGACAAGTAGAGATGGTTGAATTAAAAAAACAGCAAAATTAAAGGTTGGAATATGTCCCTTGCGTATAGCTGGCCTGTGCTTTCAGAGCAGAAATTCTCTTCCAAGGGCGGTTCTGCCCCCAGGGGACAGTGGCCGCGGCTGGCACCCTGGGAAGGGTCCGTGTCCTGCAGCCCTGCAGCGTCCAGGGTGGTCCCACATGAGCTAAGCAGCTCAGATGTCTGCAGTGCTATCCTGCCCTGGGTGAAGGTTCCCGGCAGCCTCCCTTTTGAGGCCTTGTTTGAGTGTCCAGCTCTGAAGTCATGTCGAGCCTTTCTCTCCTCCGCCTCTTTCTTACTGCCTATAACTGATTCTTCTGGTGACTTCTGTCAACCCCAGACCTCTTCTTTGCCTCCAGGGCACCCTGCTTTCTGCACAGTGCTGGGGTGGGACAGACCCCTCCCCCCAGGGCTGGTTACCTGCCTAGCAGCAGGAGACTGTAAGTGCAGGTGTGCAGGTGTGCTGTGCGAGTACAGCTCAGGTGGGAGTGCCTCTCGGTCTGTACCACACAGTGTGTTTCCCTGCTCCTCTCATCGTCACTCAGAAGCCCTTGGAAGGCTCAGAGGATACCTGCGTGGACAGCATACTGAGCTGGACTCACGATGCTGCCGGGGAGGTAATGGACCCCCCCACCCTCCTGGCACTAGGCCACCCACCCTTTCCAGGCCTTCGGATGCCCCCGACCAGCAGTGGACCAGGGAAACCTTTCCTTTTGAGGTTGAGCCAAATTTGGAGCCGAGAAACTGTCTTTGTTCTGTTCTGCGCTCCTGTTGATATCTGAAGGGCGATGGTGCTGTCCTTGAGATGACACTGAGGAGCTTCCATCACAGCGGAGGCGAGCAGGAGGGCAGCTGCCGCCTGCTGGTGTTACCCCCTCCCCTTACCCTTGCCCTCTCAGCTCAGGTGACTTTTGTGGGTAGCCCTAGAGGATCAGTGTGGGAGCACGGGGCGCTGGTGCCCAGAGGCTCCTGGGACCTTCTTCTGCCTTACGGACGGACGGTACACGTTTTCTTCCTTCCTCCCCCCTCTTGATTACAGAGCACTGGTGAGACCTCGTAGACAGTTCTACTCTCCACCTTCCCCTAATGCAGTGAGAAAATTGAGCTTACTGCAGGGTCCTGGGGTGGGGACAACACGGGCAGTTTTTGGTCTGTAGAAGCCCAGTGGTAGCCCTGAGCCGGTCAGAAATTCTTCCAGTCCTCCCATGGGATTTGAGATGCACGCAGAAAGGTGCACACGTGCCTTTGTTTTTGCAGCCTCTGGGTGTCTGCCAGCGCACCAGCCATGGGGTGGTCACCTTTGAAGACCCCATGCAGGAGAACTTCCCTATTGGCCCTGCGATGGGCGCGCTGAGGCCAGAAAAAGATCCACCCTGGCTGGCTGGCTTCTGCCGCCAGAAGTGCAGGTTCTAGGAGAGGCTGTGAACGTGATTACTAGCTGTCAAGTTGTGTTATTTGGAAAGTCAGCTTGCGACGCAGATGGCGCTGCTGCTGACTACCCAAGGTTTCCTTTAACAAGGCTTATCAGCTCTCTGAACGCTTGTGAAATAATAATAATATTCACATAGAAGCACATTTAGAGGCGGCCAGAAATGGCCCCACCGAGTCAGGGAGCATGGCCAAAGGCGCTCATAAACTTGGACCCTGAGAGAAGCCAGCCAGCTGCTAAGGAGACCAGGGGTGGGTCAGGCTGTCTCCGCCCCTGTGCCTCCTTCCTTCCTGCAAGGGTCCCTGCTGTTCAGAGGCTCCGAGCCTACCACCCGGAGCAGTGGCTGCAGCCCTACACCTTTCATTGCAAAGCCAGCATGGTGAGGTGCGTACAGCATGGAAAACTTAACGGCACGCCGACCTGGGAGGATCCTTTTCTTAGAGAGCTACCTGAAAATGGAGCAGAAAGCCACGCATTCATGGTGTGAGGGCCCGTCTCTTTTTTAGGAGAGTCTGGTCTGGCTCTGGGAGAAGGATTTAGGTCTCAGGAGCAACTGCTCCCAGATCACACCGGGAGAGCCCATGCCGCAGTGGGGAGAGGCAAATCTCTGCCGGGCTTTTCAGGCCACATTGTGAGGGCAGATGCGGAGCCCGCAGGACTGGGATGGACAGCCACCTCTTCCTTCGGAGGCGGAAAGTGCTGAAAGCTAGTGAGTACACACCGACGGGGGTGAAGACTGCGCCCTGGAAGATTCTGTGTCATCTAAGGTGGATCAAATGGATTCTTCTACTCTGCAGACTGCGTCCTAGTATGGCGAGACACAAAACCTGGGGTGGATTTCAGACAAAGGCACTGGAATCGGTGACCCTAACAGACCTATGTTGGCTGGCCAGTGGAATGCGATTTAATTCACTGCCCTCTTGGAATTTATGAATGGCTCTGGAAGCAAGCAGAATGTGTTTACCTATCCTAAGGATGGACCAGGTGTTTTCATATTAAAGTTCATCCTCATGTTTGAAAGCTGTGCTGTCTCTCTGGTGGTGGGACCAGGCCCCCAGCTAAGTGGTCTAAAAGCCTTTGGTTGTGCACCAGCTCTTAACCACCACAGCAGCAGTCTCTCTGCAGCTCCTGCTTCTCAGCCCTCACACCCTGGTGGCCCATAGGGCTCTGAACTGTAAAGGCGAGATTTCTGGCAAATCTCAGTAGTGCCCTTTGTGAGAAAGATGGCATGCTGGGCATGTGGCCATGGTTGTGAAATCACTTAGCGTTGACATTTCTTACAAGTCGATCAGTTGTTGGGGGCAGAGACCCTTCGTTGGCACTGGGTGGCATGGTAGTAGTCAGATGACTTAAGGCAGTGGTTCTCAACCTTTCTAATGCTGAGACCTTGCAATACAGTTCCTCATGTTGCGGTGACCCCAAACCAAAAAATAGTGTTGGTGGCTACTTCAAAACTGTAGTTTTGCTACAGTTATGATTTGGAATGGTTTTAGGCGACCCCTGTGTTTTGGTCATTCGACCCCCACTGGATCTCGACCCGCAGGTTGAGAACCACTGAAAGGGGAAATGAACTTGAGCAAAAGCGCCAGGGCATCATGTACTTTGGCTTAGCGCCCAGTCTGCTAATGTTCACACTGGTTCTGCTCTTCATTACCAACACAGCAGAATGCTCGCCAATACTAAAGAAGTGACATGGTGGCAGGGGTGCGCATGGGTACTTCGGACCCCCAAACCTCAGGCTCCACTCTCACAGATGCGCCCTAGGAGGAAGTGTCCAGCTCTCTGAGCCTGTGAATCCCAACCAGATGGGCTCTAAAATGGGGTTCTGGTACTGCTTCAGGCCCTGTCCCTGCCCAAAAGCTGGTATCCTGAGAGATTAGCCCAGAGGCGGCTTTCCTGAAATGTGAGCCGTGGGAAGCATCTGCCCTGCTGGCAGACAGGCAGTCATGGATTGGGCCTGTGACCCTGTGGGGTGGTAATTTATCGTCAAGAGAGGGGGCGCTCACAGTGGACCCAGGTGTATTCCATTAAATTTTAGAAATAGAAATAAGACAGTGAATGAATCACCTAGTGGTCTTTCTCGCTTATTTCACTAAGCCTGAAAAGACAAGTTCACACCAAGGTAAAAATCCAGATTTTCTAAGACCGAGACTTGTTTGGAATGTAACCTTATGTGATTCATTCTTTTGTGACCATCAGTGCTGTGAACACAGCAGATACCCACAAGATGTTGGTGAAAAGACTCTGTGCCCACCATCTGCCAGGCTCCTCTGGCACCAGCCCTTCGCCTAGACACAGCCTCCTGCCAGTGCTGGCATTTCCAGGCCTGGAGAAGGCTGCTAAGCATCCAACTGAGTAGGGCATGAAGAATTTTCCAACTGGAACTTTTTCACAAGCAAGTGCTGGAACAGTACACCTATGATCTGGCCAAGGAGAAGTGTGGACTGGCTCATCACTACCCTAGAAATCCGGCATTGCATGTCAGGTGGTATTGAAGGCCAGTACTTGTGGGGGCCAGGAGGCAGCAGGCACTCAGTGCTTCTTGGAAATGAGTGGCCCTGCGTATGTTAGGCGGGTTAGTCCTCCCCAGGTGCTGGGGCTCTCACCAGTGGTGGGCAGGCCTGGCCTAGGCTCTCAGACGTGTGCATTCTCCTGCCTGTTGTCAGGGGTGGTGGGTTCTTACCCAGAACACTGGGAGAATTGTTCTTTCTGAGACCCACTTGCCCGTGGGCCAGAGCTTCTGCGCTGACTCTTCAGTGTTCTCCTGGGCGCACGCTTGCTCCCTTGTACAGGTAGGGAAGGTTAACAGGTACCAAAGAGACTTTGGTTCTTAAACGAGACATTCATTTAGGCCGATGCGGGTTTAGGGGAGGCTCCTCAAGTAGCAAGTCAGATTTTTGCCATCCGAGCCCTGAGTGTGTTGAATAGCTTTTAGAGAGCAGAGTGGCAGCCCTGGCGGTTCCAGTCCGCGCAGCCGCGATCCAGCCCGGTGCTTGTGCCTGCCGCGCTCGCCGCCGCCGCCGCGCTCCCGGTACTCTGCGGGCGGGGCTGGGCGCGCGGCCCGCGGTCTTGCTAGTCGGCCCCCGCCTGCCCGCTCCGCCCCGGCGCGCGTTTCCATTTTAAACCGCCGCCCACCCGGCCCTCGATCGCGACCAGCGCTGCTGGCTGTTTATCTAGGGCTCAGGGAGTGGTGGAGACTGCGGAGCCGCGGGGCTGTGCTGGGAACCTTCGGCGATGCGCACCGACCCCGCGTCGTAGACAATGAAGCCGCGGGCGCCGCCGCCCGCCTCGGGTCCCGCGCGTCGCGACCGCACCTGCCGGAGAGGCCATCCCTGCGCCTGAGCGCCCTGCGCGCCCCCGGCCCATGGCTTGGAGCCCCAGGGCCGGACTTCGGCACGCAGGCCGTACAGCGCACGGGCGGGCGTGCCCCAGGGCCGCCGTCCTCGCAGCCTGAGCGCGCCCCTCTCCGCACCTCGCCGGCCCGCGCCGCGGGAAGCATGTACCTGCTGGACGGCGGTGGCGGCGAGCCCGCGTCACCACCTGCGAACGCGATGCCACGCGGGACGCCCCCCAGGAGGACCGTCTACCGCATCTCTGTGACCATGGTCCGTAAGGAGCAGCTGGCGGCAGCAGGCTCCGAGGAGCCGGACCTGCGTCCTGCCTGGCGGCCCCGGCCCGCACGCTCCCCGGATGCGTCCGAACGGCTTCTGGAGGAACCCGAAGAGGACGCGGAGAGCGACCCACCACGCGCCTGGGAAGTGCGCACGTTCCGAGCCCGCAGTACCGGGCAGTTGGAGCTCGGGCGCCTCCGGCCGTGCGCGCGCGTTCCAGACCCCGCGGACCTGGCGGGTAGTCCCGCAGCCCTGGAGGGAGGAAGCTCACCCGCCACCAGTAGCCCAGGCATGGAAGGGCCACGGGCCCAGACCCTGAGGCGGAGCCTCAGCTTCAGGCACTGGAGCACGCCGGAGGCGTCTCCGGGCCGGGACCTGGATGGCAGAAGGCGCCGCAGCAGCTCGGAGAGCCTGGCCTGGGCGCCGGGCGAAGAGCTAGAGGTGGGTCCCGAGGCCGCCGCTGCTGCTACCACCACCGCCGCCTTGCAGCCCTCCTCGGAAAAGCGCAACACCTTGGACGTGGGCGAAGTGCTCAGCAAGAACGATGCGCTCTCAGACCTGGAGCGCTGGGAGCGCAGCAAAAGCAAGAATCGCACACTGGACAACAGCGACCTGCAGCGACTGGAGTGCGCGCGGGCCGCGGCCTCAGAGCACCGGCTGCTGCGCTTCTTTAGTGGAATCTTCGCGCGCCGAGAAGGCGCGCCAGCCCCTCGGAGCAGCGTCCAGCGGACGCGCGGCTACTTCAGTAGCCTAAGAAGGACCCCGGTCGACGCGCACTCGTCCAGCGCAGAGAGCATCGACGGGTCCCCGCGCAGAGGTGGGCTCTGGGGCGGAGAGGAGTGAGGCGGCCCGCACTGCCTCTGGCAGCCGGGCCTTCAGGGTATGCGAGGCAGTAGCACCTGTGCGCCCAGGTCACCAGCCGGCCTACAATGGCCGCGCAGGGTGTGTGAACTCGCATACTGCGGATTTGCCTGGCGGTAAGGCTGGGCCCCGGCCTTGTGTGCTCGTGCCTTCCAGGTTTGTCCCCTGGGCCTTCTCACCTTGGCTGGAGAGATGTCCTGCAAGAGCACTGCAGACCTGCAGCAGGTGCTGGCTCAGCCTCCCCATTGGCTGGGAGCACATCTCTGCTTGGCTGCTTCTGTGTTTGTCCCCCTCCTTGTGCACCTTGCTATACCCCTGAGCCTTCCTATCTGTGAACGAATGCCTTGGGTGTCGTAGGATCTGGGCAGTCCTCCCTGTAGCTCCGTAAAGCCCGTTCACAGCGGAGAGTGAGGGGTAGAGGGCAGGGAGCTCAACGGGGAAGGCCAGTCCAGAGCAGAATTCTGTTCCCTGGGGTGGGGGTGGGTGTGCCCCACTACAGGCGGAGAAACGCCTGCTCGACTGCCTGTTGGAAGCCTCAGTTTTCTCATGCCTTGCAGGGCCCCACAGTTGAGGTTCTGGAGGCAGGCATAGTAATAGTGTCTGGCAGGAATCCCTTAACCTTGCCGTAGCAGTTGGGGGTCAGAAGCCTCCCTTTGAAGGAGGAAGACTCCTGCATACGGGAGAAGTAGATGGCTCCCTTTACCCCTGGGAGTGGGTAGTATGTCCAAAAGCTGTCCTGTCCATAGGCAGGTGGGCTGCATGTACAGAGAAATCGTTACTGTTATGTCTTTAAGTTCATTACCAAACCCTGCTGCTAGGTAGGTGTAACTGTAGTTAGAGCAATGGAGCTGTGGGTTTTGGTTAGCTGATTTCACCTGCTCTACAGCCAACCCTGGAGAGAGCTTTCCTCCCAAGTGGAGTTAACAAGTTAGCCCACTGATCCAGGGTTTGTTTTAAAATCAACCAGGCAAAGAATGTGCTGCCCCTGCTTAAATATTAAGACAAACAGCAGGCAAAATGATCATGTCCGACTGCTCATTGGATGGCTTCAGACAGGAGTAGAGGGTCCCTGGAAGGAGGCAGCTGCCAGCGCAGGGGCTGCCACACCTGAGGGCTCACCTGTTGTGAGCTTGGTGGTTCCCCTTTGCCGCACAGGTCTTGCGGTGCTCTTAAGGCACCTTGGAGCAGTGACCTTGGGAAGACGGAGCTTGGCTCCTGCCGCGATCCTCCCTCCTTCCCCTACTCTCACAGTCCTGGCAGCAGTGGCTCTTGGATGCAGTGTGCTGGCCCGTGTGAGGTTGCCATTTTTGTTCACAGGAAGTTCAGGCCTGAAGGTCCCAGTTCTCCCGCTAATAGGAGGTTTGCATCTTTGTTCTTGTGACTTCGTAGAAAATAGCAATTAGCCGCCTGGGTGCCAGACACGTACCTAGTGGGGCCGGGGATGGGGGTGCGCAGACGTGATTCAGAGTGAATGCGCTTCATCACGGTGCTTGCCAACCGCAGCTAAAAGCTTTTGGGGTTTTGGGGTTTCCTTCTGGGCCAGTGGGCTGGCACTTGGAAGGGTGGGAAGTGTGTTGGAATGTTTCCCTGTAGGGCAGTGTAAGTTAATAATAGTAATAATTACAGGCATGCTCAGCTTGCTCAGCCTTGCGACAGACCTTCTTAGGTCGGAGTTGTGCCCATGTGAGTGCCAGCCGTGTGGCTGGCCTCTGTGGGTGATGCTTTAGTGAGCCAGGTGACAGCAGTCACTGGCAGCCCTTTAGGCCCTCTTTTAGAGCTCTAGGTAGTTGTTTTGATTAGAAAGCTACATCTTTCACCTGGATAAAAATCTTTGTTTTTGGCCAAAATGCTGTAAAGCTGTTCCTTTGGTGAAGCCAGGAATGCTGTGTGCGCCCGTTGCAGGCCGAGCCTGCAGAACCCACAGCTTCTAGAGCGTGTTTCCTTGGGTTTCTCTAGATTTCATCCATGTGTTCCCTACAACACAGATTACCCAGAGTTTGGGTGAGTGGAGGTGCAAGCCCTCCTCCCTCAGGTCTCCTGCAGATTTCTCTGTGCGCTAGTGAGAGGGGCAGGGTGGTTTGCAGACTTAGACATTCTAGGTGTAGGAAAATGAAGTGGCCTTGCAGGGGAGGCCAGTGGCTTCTTGAAACAAAGCTGAGTGCCTCAGTGGCATTACTGCCTCTCACATCAGTGCACATTTGCTTTGGCCACCCAAACCTACGTGAAGAAATGTTCCCCGCACGGGACCTTTTAGGTTACACAGTGGCACATAAGCAGCCACAGGGCTGGAACTCGGTCAGCATCAGGAGGCCCATCCCTGCCTGCCTTGACATCTTGGCCATACTGTCCTACGATTTGGAGTTCATGAAAATGGAAAGGAAATAAGAGGTTTCATTGTCTCCATGGCAGACTTTCCTTTGCTTTTGAGTTTTTCTTTTTCTTAAAAAAACAAAACCGGTGTTAAGTTTTGAAGTAGGTTATATAAGTACCTGCAAAAGACTATCATGTTGGGTCCATAGAAAGAAGTTGTCCTCCCAGCCTCCTCCTTGGCCTGACGCCTACCTCAGTTCTCCTGCCTCAGGCCCTTCAGTATTTAGAGTGCAGGCACTCATCCAACGATCCCCTTGCTCCTTGTAATCTTGCTGTTGCTCCTCTGGGTGCCTCTTCTCCTTTCCCTGTTGCCCTGTTGATGTGTGACCGATGCCTCCCTAGGTCCCAGAGCTGACCCTGGATGCTCTGAATGCCAGTGAAATTTCAGAGAGCTCCTGTGTTTTGTTGAGGGTGGCTTCCTCTTACCTGATAACGCATCAGGACAGTCTGTTGACGACGATACAGTTTAATACACAGAAAGAAGCAATAATAAATGTTGATCCCTTGTAGAACGTTGGTCTTGGGTACATGTTCCTCACAGTCTAAAGCATTGTGTCCCACCTGCCCTGCCAGTGCTCCTTGGAGCCAGTGGTGGTCAGTCCAGAGCGGTCCTGAGGATGTTCCTTTCTGTGGGAGGATTGATTACAGCAATAAAATGATTTGTTGATAGGGCTGACTGAGGTTAGCATTTTATCAGTGGCTTTTTTTTTTTTTTTTTTTTTTTTTTTTTTTTTTTTTTTTTTTTTTTTTTTTTTTT